>VCRD01005989.1:0-23404 GCA_006783055.1 Trinorchestia longiramus
CTACCCTACCTCTACCCTGCCTCTACCCTGCCTCTACCCTGCCTCTACCCTGCCTCTACCCTGCCTCTACCCTACCTCTACCCTGCCTCTACCCTGCCTCTACCCTGCTTCCACACCAGCTCACCACCACCAGAGTTATGATGCTCACCACACAAACAACACCACAGAGGCATCATGCTGCTCAAACTGTCCATCACAAATCCATATTATGATGTTTGGTGTGTCTTAAACGCGCTGTATTAATTGTGCGAGAAGGTTTGTTCTCCTTAAGCTTGTTCCTCTTGGTAATGTGAAAAAATTTACGATTAGTTGGAATAATGAAATCGGACAACCAAATTTCCTTCTTTTCATTCTACCACACCATTTTGTCTCGTCTGCAAACATTCATTGTAGTCTTTTTCGCAAGCGTTTGACATAGCTTCCCTCGCACATCGCTGTGTGACACACCATATTGCTTTCTGTAAGCTGCTCATGAAGCAAATTTTTAGCTATGATTGTTGATTCTAATTAGATGTAATCACTCCGTACGAAGATTTTATTGTAGTAGATCGATATTACTCATCTGAAGCTAATAACCAAATTAAACGGAACTAAATACACGCACACACAACACACTAGGCAGGGCGCAAGCATGGTCGCGTGGTGGAGCCTGGCGGCGTTTGCTGCGCCACAGAAGTCGCGTGCAAAATCAAATGCGCTTCTAGTACAAAAATTGCAAAAATGCGGACCTCCAGTGACTGTTTCCTGCCTCTGCTGTGTGATGCAGGAATTATGTGAACGAGATTAAAATTTAAGTATAATGAACGTGTAGGCAAAGAGAGGAAGTTGTAAGTAGAAAAGTGATTAGTGTAATTATTCACGGTGAATATCGTGCGAATAATGAAGTCCTACGCCGAAAACCTCACAAGTCTGCACGTAATGCAGATGTTGGAGCACATACAGCTCGTGTGTGCTAATTGTAATGCGTGAAGACCGTGTCTTACGCGCATCAGCACATCTGACAATGTGTTCCATTCAAGAATAGTTTTATTGTAAAGTTTTTTGCAAGTTGAACGTAGAATTTTGTTACAGTTGATGAGGGTGGAACCGGAAAATAGTTTTGATTCACACGCGGCAAGTGCATATCTCATCAAAAATTTCTAGCTTCGCTAGGTTCATATTTCCGCTGGAATTACCATCTAAGTTTTAATAATGGTATGTAAACAGTACTGGTTATAAAAAACACCGCTAATTATAATATTATACTACAACGTGCGTGACACTAATTACCACTGTTATGCTTTCCTTCAATGAGCTAGGAAATAATTAGTTTATGAAGGTTTGGCAGGAGTTTGCGTAATGTACACGAGCATCGCACTGTCGCAGATGCGGGAGCTGGAGTCGCTGCAGTTGCCACAGCTTCAAAAGTTACACGTCAAAGCAAATGTAAGACTGAACTCATCAGGTCGAGTCCTGAACTGTAAGATAGTTGCTGGAGATTGTGTCCTAGTGCGACAGAATGCTGAAGATTGTGGCTTTGTGTTGACAGAACGCTGAAGATTGTGGCTTAGTGTTGACAGAATGCTGAAGATTGTGGCTTAGTGTTAACAGAACGCTGAAGATTGTGGCTTAGTGTTGACAGAATGCTAAAGATTGTGGCTTAGTGTTGATAGAACGTTGAAGATTATGGCTTAGTGTTGACAGAATGCTGAAGATTGTGGTTTTGTGTTGACAGAACGCTGAAAATTGTGGCTTAGTGTTGACAGAATGCTGAAGATTGTGGCTTAGTGTTAACAGAACGCTGAAGATTGTGGCTTAGTGTTGACAGAATGCTAAAGATTGTGGCTTAGTGTTGACAGAATGCTAAAGATTGTGGCTTAGTATTGATAGAACGTTGAAGATTATGGCTTAGTGTTGTCAGAATGCTGAAGATTGTGGCTTAGTGTGACAGAACGCTGGAGATTTTAACGAGAAGTGACAGAACGTTGGAGATTTATAGATAGTGTGACAGAACTCTGGAGATTGTCCTAGTGTGACTCACTAACTGGCCTAACTCGGTAGTTTATTTACTGTTGAGTTTGTATGTTTGACTGATCGTGTTTCTGGTCACGCTGAATGAACAAGGATTGTACAGGCACCACTTTAAGTGTACCGTACTCAACAGCCTGCAGCTCAGATGCTTGAAGTGTGATATTCCTACGCGTGTGTTCTCATCAGACACCGAGACTTACAGCACCAGCCTACAGCTCAACAGCTGATGGGCCCAGAAAGAGGAGATGCGAACGCTCCATTGAATGTTGCTCATGACGTCCATGTAGCCTGCTAGTGTCATGTTAACAGACTGCGTGCTCTTAAGCAAATCTTAAGCCTATTCACGTATCTTCACGAACTTAAAAAATGGATTTCTGCCCGTGGTAATGTTTCTTGCTTGTGACTTTATTTTTTTCTCCGCTCCGTGTGGGTGCGAGTACGCTACTCCAAGTTAACATGATTTAGGTTGTTGAGCTTCAATGCACAGTTATGTCTCCATTAAAAGGCAAGCTTCGATTTTTAATCAAAGTTCCATTTGATGAAATTCACCGTTCAGCAAACAAAGACTTTACCTTCGCATTGCATTAATGAAGACGCACGGTTGTGTTCTTGATGGACGTTCCACTCAGCAAAGTTGACCTGCAATGACTTATAAACAAGCTGTAGCACGAGGACAGAGCCATTTTATATACATCTAAAAATTATATTCTTACAGAGGCAGAGGCCCATAGCTTCTCCGGCATGGTGCTGCTGTGAGTCAGCGCTTCTGAAATCGGCCAAAATTTTCAAATATGGAGCATGACTGGACAACTTGCGCCAGATTCTATTTATGATAAGGATGCTTGGCTGCAGGATTTGCTACAAAAGCTAAGAGAGGGCGAGCTGCTCGCTGCTCTCCAGTTAATGGAACCCATCACTTTGTGTGGAGCTCCAGCTGTTGGTGTGGCTGCTGTTGATGATGCTGTTGGTGTGGCTGCTGTTGGTGTGGCTGCTGTTGATGATGCTGTTGGTGTGGCTGCTGTTGATGATGCTGTTGGTGTGGCTGCTGTTGGTGTGGCTGCTGTTGGTGTGGCTGCTGTCGCTGTTGCTGGTATTTTTTATTGTTGCTGATGCTGTTTCTGATGCTATCGTTAGTGCTGCTGCTTGATGCAAGCCTGAAGAAGCTGCCAGTTTTCTCATTCAATCACTCGGCTGCCACGCTATGCTGAAGCTGCAAAGCTTTCTCTTCAGGGCACGAGCACTCACGCATGCGAGCGTTGACACAGTTTAAATGTTCCAAACATACAAAATAATTTTGAAGAATATGTAGACATTGTAGTACCCTTTGTTTGCTTCAATCTCATAGAGGAGCCCAATTCCAAACAAAGATATTCCACGCTAATGACCATAGTGAGAGTGTGTGAATATTCCACTCCAAAATTCCACTGCAAAAGACGTCCAATTCGAACTAAGTAGTGCCGTCAAATCCGTCATGTTGGTCCAGTTGTGCTGAGCTGAGCAAAACACAGCGCCGTGAGACGAGGTGGTCCCGTGATACGCCACGTGTTCATGGAGAGGTCATAGTAAGGTATAACTCAATCACTGGTGTCAGCACCAGCAGTGTCAGCTCCAGCAGTGTCAGCTCCAGCAGTATCAGCTCCAGCAGTGTCAGCTCCAGCAGTGTCAGCTCCAGCAATGTCAGCTCCAGCAGTGTCAGCTCCAGCAGTGTCAGCTCCAGCAATGTCAGCTCCAGCAGTGTCAGCACCAGCAGTGTCAGCGCCAGCAGTGTCAGCGCCAGCAGTGTCAGCACCAGCAGTGTCAGCACCAGCAGTGTCAGCCCACGCGCCACTCATGACAGATCACCCAAGCATGACTCAGCATTGGAGCTGACAGAGGCAGGCGCAGCTGCAGCACATCACATGGCAGCGTCCGCACCAAACCGCAGTCCGCAAAAGAGCTACAAATGAAACGAATGCGAGATGCTCGTTCAGTGAATGATTAATGAATTCTTAAAGAGAAGCCATGACTTGCTCACAAAAATTCCGAGATAAAGTCAAACGAAGGAGCTTACATTTAGTCAGCCTTTGCGCTCCCAAAAAATCTTTAGGATTTGCAACTGATCTGAGCAGTCGTCGGCAGCGTGTGGACACCGCCCACAGTTTGTGCAGCCACTGCACGTGTTGTTGTGCAGTGACTGCATGCGTTGTTGTGCAGTGACTGCATGCGTTGTTGTGCAGTGACTGCATGCGTTGTTGTGCAGCCACTGCACGTGTTGTTGTGCAGCCACTGCACATGTTGTTGTGCAGCCACTGCACGTGTTGTTGTGCAGTGACTGCACGTGTTGTTGTGCAGCCACTGCACGTGTTGTTGTGCAGCCACTGCACGTGTTGTTGTGCAGTGACTGCACGCGTTGTTGTGCAGCCACTGCACGCGTTGTTGTGCAATGACTGCATGCGTTGTTGTGCAGCCACTGCACGCGTTGTTGTGCAGTGACTGCATGCGTTGTTGTGCAGCCACTGCACGCGTTGTTGTGCAGTGACTGCACGTGTTGTTGTGCAGCCACTGCACGTGTTGTTGTGCAGCCACTGCACGTGTTGTTGTGCAGCCACTGCACGCGTTGTTGTGCAGTGACTGCATGCATTGTTGTGCAGTGACTGCACGTGTTGTTGTGCAGCCACTGCACGTGTTGTTGTGCAGCCACTGCACGCGTTGTTGTGCAGTGACTGCATGCGTTGTTGTGCAGTGACGGCATGCGTTGTTGTGCAGCCACTGCACGTGTTGTTGTGCGTTGACTGCATGCGTTGTTGTGCAGTGACTGATGCATTTTTGTGCAGTGACTGCACGTGTTGTTGTGCAGTGACTGCACGTGTTGTTGTGCAGTGACTGCACGTGTTGTTGTGCAGTGACTGCACGTGTTGTTGTGCAGTGACTGCACGTGTTGTTGTGCAGCAACTGCACGTGTTGTTGTGCAGTGACTGCACGCGTTGTTGTGCAATGACTGCACGCGTTGTTGTGTAGTGACTGATGCGTTGTTGTGCATTGACTGCATGCGTTGTTGTGCATTGACTGCATGCGTTGTTGTGCAGTGACTGCATGCGTTGTTGTGCAGTGACTGCATGCGTTGTTGTGCAGTGACTGCACGCGTTGTTGTGCATTGACTGCATGCGTCAGATCACAGGACTTTCATCATTACAAAAGTTGCTTCTCAAACAGATGATCTCAGTAATTAAGGTCTCACCACAAAAATTTTCTCAGATGTATGAGTTTCCAGAAGCGGATCTCCCACAGGTCTTCACGGAACCAACCGCATAAAATTTGTGCTTCGTATTTGTGTATCAACTGATAACCGTCATAGCATACTGCATATTATTGTATACAACAGCACACTGCATATTATTGTATACAACATTACACTGCATCGTAATTTATACAACAGTACACTGCAAATTAATGTATACAACAGTATACTGCATATTATTGTACACAACAGCACACTGCATATTATTGTAAACAACAGCACACTGCATATTATTGTATACGACAGCACACTGCATCGTAATTTATACAACAGTACACTGCAAATTAATGTATACAACAGTATACTGCATATTATTGTACACAACAGCACACTGCATAGTAATGTGTACAACAGTACATTGCATAGAAATGTATACAGCAGTACACTGCATAATAATGTATACAATAGTACACTGCATAATAATGTATACAGCAGTACACTGCATAATAATGTATCAACAGTACACTGTATAATAATGTATACAACAGTACACTGTATAATAATGTGTTGCAAGTTGGCTTGTAAGTTACTGTTATTTGGTCGTGGTCTGCAGCGACTGATCATTCGCCCTCATTAATGCTGATGTTGCTCCTAATGCGTCAGTTAGCAGCTAATATTTTTATAATTGCAGCAAAAAATCCTAAAAGAAAGTCTGAAAATTGGCCGCGTCTGGACCTGCTGTGAGAGATGGAGTGATCATGTAAAATTCAAGCGGCGGCAGCATTGAGCGATGGCGTCCGTAGTCCCAGTCGAGCGCGTCCAGGTGTAATTTCAAATGTTAACACTTGTACTCCGTAAATATCTGTTCTATTACTACTTTGAGTTATTTTTGCAAAGAGGCATATGTGTTGTAAACCTACATGTAATAGTGTAATTATTATATGCTCTGGTGAAGTTTGCATGCACGGTAACCAAAAATGATACAACTCGTAGTCTTATTCTCTCTTGGTGCAACCGAATAAATCACAAATTTAAACCCGTGTTCCAAAAATTTCTTAAACACAGCAACATTAAATGTATACGCCAGCACACAAAGACCGGCCTATGAATGTAACAATGATGACAGGTGTCAGAACTACTGTTCATGCAAGTGAAATTTGCTTCCATGATAAATCTTGATTTTCGAAATGGGAAAGCAAAAATAAAATGATGGAGAATAGTGAAATGAATTTAACGTATGGTGGAGTTTTGCTCAGGAGAGAAGTCACCAAACTTATCTTGTCCCTGTTAAGTTTTATGTAATTTAGAAGACATGAGGTGCAGAAGACGTGAGGTGCAGAAGACGTGAGGTGCAGAAGACGTGAGGTGCAGAAGACGTGAGGTGCAGAAGACATGAGGTGCAAAAGACGTCAAGTGCAGAAAACGAAGTGCAGAAGACGTGAAGTGCAGAAGACGTTAGGGGTAGAAGACGTTAGGGGTAGGAGACGTTAGGGGTAGAAGACGTTAGGGGTAGAAGACGTGAGAGGTGGAAGACGTGAAGTGCAGAAGACGTGAAGTGCAGAATATATGTTCAGTATTAAACGATGGTCATTTAGTCTTTTTTTTCAATTTAGATGGTTTTCAGTTGCACGACCCGATAACAGTAAGACGAAAACACTTGTACAACTTGACACCTACAGATAAAATGCTCAGCAGGCATTAAGATCTGCACTCACCTTTGCGGCCGAAACACATCTGACGGCTACAAAATATCGCGAGTATCATGGATTAAAGATGCAATTAGTTCAGTTAAAATGTACATGAGAAACTGAAAGGATGAGTCAGGCCTCGCTCTGTCACTTCTCTACATCCAGTCCCACAATTCTAGATGCGAAGCAAGAAGCACGCAACAAAATAAAGAATGAGAAGCAATCGGGAGAAGCCGTAGCCTCGTGCCGCTTTTAACCGCTTTAGAGGAATCCGCGTCCGGTGATGATTAATGGTGCCCGCGCTGACAGAGCGAGGCCGACCATTTCTCGTTGGAGTTGAGGCTTTGCTGAGCCTTAAAAGGACGCTACACAACCCAAAACAACCGAGTTCAGCGGCGCTGATCACCAGGTGAGGGATGAGATAGATTTGACCGGTAGTTCTCAACGCTAATAAATGTTATATTCACATTACGCAAACTTTCAAGCATGAAATGGTTATGATTTCAATGACCAACTTGCCGACAGCAATCTGCTTGCTTCGTTTATTACTTTAACATGAACACATTTCCTTGGCATGTCATTTGGTAAAAACTTAGGAAACGATATCGATTAATTTACTGCCCTCAGACATGATAATGATCATGAATGATGGAGTACATAAATTACGTGAACATCATAATCAGATATAAGTTGAATTAAGAATATGAAAAAGTTAAAAAATTTTAGAAATTAGGAACAACTGACATGATCACGAAAATCCCACCGCATAATAGTACAGTTTATTGCTGGCTTGTTTGATTGCCTGCCTGGTCCATCCCTCAGCCACGTTCTTAAAGATTTAGATAGGTGGAAATTCGTTAGGGTATACATGTATTGTAAGCATTGTATTGTGACTACCAAAGGCACATCCTTCAGTGTGGAAACTCCTTTGCAAAGCCCGCGTCCACTCGCAAATCAAACGAAATAATTCAGTAAAAAGCACGTGAATTTTCACATGTGGATCTACTAGTAAAATGAATAAAAAGCATTGTCCCACAAAGATTTTCATGTCCTGTATCACTGCTATGTGCCACCCAACAGAGCTAACATTCTTGTGTTTCTGGCAGACACTCAAACGACAGCAGTACAGGCATGAGTTTTCATGTTAGATCCAACATCCTATGTGGTGCTACGCGAGGTCCTCTGCGTTGACATTATGTACATTTACACTTGTATAAAATTCCATCATTAAATTAAGTTCTCTTAGAGCCAGTGTGGCACATTACGATCTGTCCGAGTAGCAAGACAAAGCGCAGACTACAAGCTGCCCGCGCAAGCATGTGAGGGCTGCAGGAAGCTCTATAATTGAACGAGATGCACGTTTCTACCGAATTTCATACGTAATATATCGCATTGGAAATATTGAATACATAAAGGTACCTTAAATTTTTCGTTTTCTCACCAATGATCATTATGTAAGCTTAGAGGGAATAGAAGTGGAGAGACAATACTGGACTGTAAAGAGCTTCAGTGACCGTTTCAATGAGCTTTGCATTTTCAGCTGCTTTCAGTTGAATGCCAGCAGCCGGAGCTTCTGTTGTACAACTCCCTGGTTCGAGTTTCCAAGGAGCACTCAAATTTCTTCTGCTTGGTCGTGATGCAAATGTTAGGAAGACTGACGAACTGACAATTTTCTCAAACTCTCAGCTCATCTTTGTGTTCCTACGAACCTCTATCTCGAGTTACAACACAGGACGGGAACAACCATTAGCAGAATCACCACTAGTCTTAAGATATTAACACTAAAAAGTATAAAATACAAATCATATGTACTGTAGACTGAATTTTGATTAAAGTTTCTTGCTTTATATTTACTGCTCACGACATGAACGCAAATTTAAGGTATGAATCGATGGAATTGTGTCGAGAGTAGCGATCAATGAAGTAACTGATGCAACTGAAGTCAGTTCCGTGCAGCACTGAGCTGGCGTAAGCTCAGGTTTAGTCAGCTTGCCTCAACTGGAAGTATTTATATCTTCAGTAGAGCGACATGCAGCAACTATGCGCTTACACAAATATTGAAACAAAACTCGATTTTGGCAGGAGTTCCATTTGCTAAGTAATTCATTCTGCAGGAAAAAGCGTCCTCGATATATTTGTTGATGACAAGCAAGATTTCTTGTAGAAGTAATACCAATTCAAAAAAATAAATACACGTTCTTGCTGATATTGCAATATTGCAAAACGATACTGGAAGCGAGAGAGCACAGAAGTCTCTTTTGCTGAGTTAGTTTCATAAATAACTGCTTGTGTGACCACTACGTGTCTGAAAAGCTGGTCTATAAGATACAGCATCATCACATTACAGCAAGGCTTGGTAGCGGCAGGCTCAACATTCACTTAAGATGGACCTAATACTGACACTTGAGCTTAGATCTCACTCACCAGACTGCTGTTCAAACCAGCCTGTATGATTCACAGGGCTGCTCACATCAAACCCTGCGGAATTTCACGTCTAGAGTAAAGGAGAAGCTGTGGGGGAGCGACGGTCGAATGAACTCAAGTGGCAGGGCTGGAGTACAGGTGGCAGGACTGGAGTACAGGTGCAGGGTTCGCGTACAAGAGACAAAGAAGAAGAAATTTACTTCTGATGGGAGAAGTCAAGAATTTCGGCTTCACTTAAAGCGGTAAGCAAGTACACAGCCTGTGGAGGTCGGAGAGGATTAACTTTTTATTAAAATTTTACATTTTAAATACGAGCAATTAGTTTCAATTTTATATTCGAGTGAAAGCCGAATTGCTAGTGTCTTCACTAACACAAGCATGTCACCATGATACAGTGCGCACACATCTGCAAGCGCACGCACCACGCTGTCTCAGCTGGTGTGAACTGCTGCAGTCAGAGCCGGCTTCCGTCAGCGTTTCAGCTCTAATAGTGGACATGGAAGGAAGATGGATGAAATCAGTGTGATGAGTGGCAGTGACAGTGTGGTTAAGTTTCGATGTATATATGTGCATGGATGTAATGCAAGAAAGCTGGATGACTTTGTTGAAGAATTTAGAAAGCAAGACTGGATTGTGTTGGTTGCTTTGAGTCGTCTTGGAGTCTGTCACCCTGTTGTATGCGTGTGTTTTAGAGCGAGTAATCAAAGACCATAATAAATGCCCTAACTCGAGTTGGCCTACAAGTTTAAGTTGAGTTGAGGCTTCGAGGACCTCCCAGCGCTGATCCTGAGTGCGACTTGAACTGCACTTTACCGTTCTGGAAGCTGATCCCGAGCCCCTGTTGTGTACCATGTTCGTGTGCGTGCAAATGAGTTGTACATATTTGACACTGCTATGTTTCATACTATTTTGTTCAAATCCTTCTTTGAAATGTGCCTCTTTCTACTGTAATAAGTGTAGAATGCCTGCATGCATACGATGTCATACGGGTACGATAATATGACATTCTTTACAGATATTTACATTCTTGAATTCAAGAAATCTTCACTTAGATAAGGGTAATATCAGCTACAGACTGTACGCCTCCCAACACCAGTGTGTGCTGTACACTCTGTACTCCCTTGAATGGCAACATGTACTGTAAACTGTGTCTGGCTTTATATGCCAGTGTATGCTGCGCCTCAAGTGCTCATTCACAGCATTCAATCCTATGAAATAGAGACTACGTTCCACGGCACGAAATATGGCGTCGAACTTGAAGGAAATTATTATCTGTATTCCCACAAGCTTACCTTCATTAACAATTTTTACATACACTTGTTATACATCGACGAGTATATACACATGTTGCAGATAATTTGTTGAGTATTATTGTATGCACTAGCGTACCCATGCCATCAAAAATGATGGCAAATACGGTTGGAAAGATATTAATTAAAGTTACATATAAAAAGGCAATGCAATATATTTAGTTTTATATATATTTACAAAGGACAACCGTTTTAATTGAGTATTTCTTTAATGAAAACATTCCTAAAGAAAATTAAGACACTTAGTTTTCTACTGTTGCAATTGAGTCTGCAATTCGTGTCCAATGTACCCGAATTATAGGGCAATACCCCGCCGAACTCTGTATCCACGATACGGACTCGAGTATATAAGGATCTGGATCTCTCTAATTTTTTTGAAAGTAACACGAAACATATAAATAAATAAATATATAAATTAATAAATATATAAACACACGACGATCATTCTTAGTATTAGATTAGATGCAATACCCCGCCGAACTCGGTATCCACGATACGGACTCGAGTATATAAGGCTCTGGATCTCCCTAATTTTTTTAAAAGTGACTTATTATAGTGCACTTGTACAGCAAAAATAAGTGTATTAATTTATCAGTGAACTGAAACCAAGATCGCCAGTGTTAATTTTTTCCTATCCATTCTTAAAAGCGTGACACGAAACATATAAACAAATAAATATACCGTATGTCCCACAAAAACCCGAACCGAGTATTTATTTTCC
The DNA here is from genome assembly GCA_006783055.1 of Trinorchestia longiramus. Lineage (NCBI taxonomy): Eukaryota > Metazoa > Arthropoda > Malacostraca > Amphipoda > Talitridae > Trinorchestia > Trinorchestia longiramus. The sequence continues at coordinate 11,371 of VCRD01005989.1, forward strand.
CGTATCAGTAATACCATCATTCGTCTTATTGTATGCTCTTTTCTATAGATTAATTTTGAGGGATAATTTTGCTAGAAATTAAATGCTTATGGTATTCTTATGATGGTATTACTAATACGGGACATACGGGTTCGGGTTTTTGTGGGATATACTCGTACTGTATAAACACACAACAGTTATTCTTAGTATTAGATGAAACGCATGTCGTACATAATTAAATGAGTGAATACTCATGTCGTGCTAGATGAGTAGATCTGGCCTATTCATTCAAACATGCTGGCATCATGACGAGAAAGTCGGCTAGAAGAAGCCATTCTATCAGGTCATCCCATAAGTTCTGTCCGAATTTTACCTTTTTAAAATTCAACGAAATTTAACGAGTATTTTATAAAGTCTAATGGAGCTGAACATTGTTTTTATGTTTAAATGCATTTAAACTGATCAAATTTTATATCAGAGAACAATAAAATTAAATTTTGTTTGAATAAAACCCTGCTAACATGGAAGCACCCAAAAATCATTTGAGGTACATATTGCTTTATGAGTTCAAGAAAGGAAACTCAGCTGCCAAAGCGGCTAGAAATATCCAATCAGTTTATGGAGAGGAATGTGTGAATGAAAGAACTTACAGAAGATGGTTTGCGAAATTCAGAGTTGGAGATTTTACCCTTGAAGATGACGTCCAGTTGAGTTTGATAAAAAGCTTCTTGAAGTAGCGCTCGAAGAAAATCCTGCTTTATCAGCTGAAGAATTGGCAGTGGTTTTCAGTTCAAACCATACAACTGTTTATCGTCATCTTCAAAAACTTGGAAAAGTTCCTAAACTTGGAAAGTGGGTGCCTCACGAATGAAAATTCGGACTGAACTTATGGGATGACCTGATAGATGGCTCATACCTAGACGCCTATACTCTCAATGGAACATGTCATGAACGCTGGCGCTCGAAAATAGAGGTCTGAATGTATTGGATCTACAATAGATGGAGAATATCAATACTTGGTTGATTAAAATGGTCATTTGCATAAAATTTACGTTTTTAGCACCAACGGGAACCGAACGAACTAATTAGCACAGACTAATGATACATGTCTAGGCTTCTCACTCCTGATAACAAATGTCCAGATATACTGGTGCTATAGCGTAAAATCCTTCAGTGAAAAACAGGTATATATAGAGAGAAGACATCGCAACGAACTGCTCAGAGCAGGTGACGTTGAGGATCTGAGGTGGTCGAAGGTAAGATTCTATCAAGAATCAACAGACGGAATCTTAGTTTTCGTCATCACGGTGGAAATATTGTAGTTTCTATGTCCTCCGCAATTGATTAAGATGGCTGACTGCATTTTACATGAAATTTTATAAAGATAACGACTTTAACATTCAATAAATGAAGTTCGCTGGAAAAACCAGGCGTAGTGGCGTGCAGAAAAAAGGAAACTCATACACCAGCTCGCCCTGGCATTGTTCTGCGTGCAGCGATGCGTTAAGTTTCTAAGGCGCACAAAGGCTTCTCGAAGGTGTTAATTAATATGCAGGGCTGGCTCAAAACACCCAGAAAACTTTCAGTGATTGCGAGCCGGCCTTTGGAGGGAAGTCATCGAAAAAGATGAGGCGGCAGAATTGTCTCCAGAACACTTCATTATTGCAGCACTAATTGCTACTAGCTTCTCCTCTGCTCCTCGCAGGGCATCCTGCGTGGGGGGTGGGGGAGTGCATCAGTCCAAAGCATCTGCCAAGGGTGACCGTCCGGCAGGTCTTCGTCGCGTGCTGCATGATTTCCCAACATCACACGAGAAATTTATTCGAAACCTGCTGTACAATTAATAGGCATGGTTGATAGTCACACTGCACTGGCGTTCGTTGCTCCATTATACTCGAATGCCTTGTCCATATCTGGTAAAGTTCGGGATTTTGTTTTGTGAGTTCAGATATGCGGAGTAGGGGAGTAGAGTCGTTATTTTGGATCACTCCACATGTATTGATATTACTGTAGTATATTGTATCATAAATGAAAGAGTCTGTTGAACTAATAGTTACCGAACGGACTTATCACAACTAGCATGAACGCTACGTGGATGTTGGGTTACCGACGGTGTTGAACAAAATATTAGGACAACTTCCTTCAGGCATCATAGTCTACATCGTCGCGTCGTCATACCCATCATAACATAGAGTGCTCCATATCATTTCTGCATCATCTCATCATCGTCGATATTATAAATGCAGTTGATGTCAAAATTTGATATCGTTGAGGTCCAAATAAAGTTTTCGCCTACATCATAACATGTAGCGTTGACTGTGGATACAATGGACGACATCTCCTTCAACATCATAGAAGTATCGTCTATGTCCTATCGTAGTTGCAACACCTGATAGCATCATCACCCATACTGTAACATAAGCGCCTATTATAAAAGTCATAGTTCGTATCATGTACTGTATAGCATGATCGTCTACGCCACGTAACCTTTGTTACAGCGCCATCGTCTCGTTCGTCACGCTGCGGTTGTGTTCTGGGGTTTCTGAAAGAAAGTCTTCATTAAATAAATAATCAGTGTTGGGCAGTTGCGCCGCAATTGCGACCGCAACTTTTTTAATTGCGGTGGGGTCACAACAATTTTTGAAGGGTTGTGAATTGGGTTGCAGCTCAACTATTTTGAGAAAAATTCACAGCAACCGCAACCGCAACTCTGAAAAGTGTAAGTTTGAAAAATTATTCAAAAAATAATAATAAAAGAAAATGAATAATAAGTTAAATAAATAATATATGATATGGCCTTAAAAATCAAGAGTATCGCTATAATATCTTCTGAGCGCAGTAGCACAGAAACTGAGACAGATGAAAATTTTTTCTGTTCTCTATCCAAAAATGATAAGTGAACCAACAAGAAAAGCTACTTCAAATGAAATAAAGGAATGGTTGAAAAAGCTTGTCATTAATCGGTTCAAGCATCCAGCTATTCATCTGGTCATGTTTCCCAACATTAACTTTATTTCGTGCTTCATACAGTACAATACTTCCATTCCCTCAAGTGCTGCGGTTGAAAGGATTTTTTCAATAGATAAATAAATATTTAGACCTGAACTTGCTCGTCTTTCAGACAACCATTTTGAAATGCTTGCATTTCTGGAAGGATATCGATGGTAAACCAGGCAGTTTGAATGAACTTCAACAACTAATTACAAATTTTTAATGTTATCTAACGAAGTAATAAGCAATACTACTCTATTGAAAGTAAAATATACAGAGTAAAAAGTGATCGGTGACGAGAACAAAATAAGATCTAAGCTCAGGAAGCTGTGAAACAATTTGAAATCCTGTTACTTGTCGCTGTCCCTCTTTGAGCGAAAAAACTCCTTTTATTGAGGATTATTCATTAGTGTTTCTGTGTGAGCTGTACATGCTCGATGTTTTTTAAGTAGTTATATTATTTAATAGTTGTGGTTGCGAAATACAGTTGTGACAGCAACTTTTGAGCTTGTGCTGTTGCGGTTGCAATTGCAACAATTTTTTGTGACTTGCGGTTGCGACACAATTATTTTCCAGTAGCGTGCCCAACATTGTAAATAATTATTTTATAATCTCAATCCAAAAGTATGATATTTAATCTTAGTCTAAATATAATCCATGAAAATAATGAACTTGTCAATGCAATAGTCATTGAGGCGATGTGAACAACTGAGACCTTCTTTTGCGTTGCCCATGAGAGGTGTGGCGCTGGTGTGATGAATTAGAGCGAGGCGATGGCATTCTCTGAGATGTGCCTGAAGATAGAGTTCTTGTGCAAAGTAATGAGCGCTCGCCTCACTTGTGGTGATAAGAAAAGCTTGACTCAGCCATGAATGAAGAACTGTTCTCAAGCTCAATTAGGAGAACACTCGGTCCGAGGGAACATGTATCGACTGACACCTTCAGAACAGTAATTTAGGCGAACCGGGCCAGACTTGCGCGAGATGAACAGCAGACGACGGTCGATATGGACGCGCACTCACACGGAAGAGCGTCGTCTGCTTTTCTAACTCTAAAGACCTGCTTCTTCTGCTCGTTAATAGCTGTAATGGAGAAGGCCACAACATTCGATAAACATCGCTAAGTTCGCCAATTATAATTTTAACTGAGCCACTCTAGTTCAGCCATCGCGCTGCACATAAGGCAGAGGCTTTGCGGAGCTGACGTCAGGACAGACACGCTGACACTTGCGGGCTCCCATCAACACGGTGCCACTCAACCATCATTTCACGCTGCTGTCTTTCTTCATCGCTGTAATGACGTGAACAATTCATAGTATTTGTACTAGTGCAGCCTCGCTGTTGATTTGATGAAAGATGAAAGATAATATAATTATTAAGGAACTCTGTCCTCGCAAGCGTTGCATTATAACGAGGTGTCTACTGCAAGAGCTTAACTGGCAGCTGTACTCTCAGTTCTACAGTATCGCAACTGGCCGAGACCAACATTGGCACGGTATTTTCACATTATTAACATTTTTTTCGGACTATTTTTCTTAGTATCTAGAGTAGCATCAAACAGCAATGCGGACAGTTATGATTCCAAGTATCCAGTAATTAAATAATGGGCAACGGAACTCTTTAAATCGAAATACTAAGTTAAAAATTAAACTTGTTTGCGTAAAAAGCAATCGACACCCCTTGGCTTCTCCCTTATTAAGAAACTAACAAACAGATGCCTCTGTGGCCAATGGTTATTCGTTGGTCTTGGCATGTAACAAGGGCATAGGACCAAAATATTCCAATCGAGATTTCTAAAACTTCACAAACATTAGCTAAAATTAACTTTCCTCACAATTTTTTTCTCACAGTGAAAATAATGTATTCATAACCTCAAGGGGCGATGCATTTATAACCTCAATGGCCGATACATTCATAACCTCAAGTGACGATGCATTCATAACTTCGAGCGACGATGCATTTCTAACCTCAGTAAATGAGCGGCTGTCGTGCACAAGCTATCCTGCTCCATGCAAATTCTTAACACTTAACTGAAAGAGAGGAACTGTGAGTTACAGCCGCTGCTCGATATAGCAAGCATGATCTATGTTAAAGAATGGCAGACAGATGGCTGGCCCTGAATGTTCGGTGATTCACATCTTCCCACCCAGCCCTGGTCAACTCAACCCAGCACAGCCTTAACCTGCTCCACGAAACCTTCTTGAACGTAACCCTGCTCAGTCAATGTAGCTTTGTCCAAGCTTTTATAAGCCAACCTTCCAGAAATCATAGGTGCTCATCTCAACCCCTCTATTTTACCTGGCTGAGTCTCGAGGCAGCCAAGCTCTGCATTTAGTCCCGGAATTATCAATTTGGGCACGGCAGAGGCCATCGGTAACCTCAAAGAAGCATCAACTCCTACACAAAAATGAAGGAATAATTGGGCACAAAAAATATGAACACTTGTCGAAAAACACAACTTTCAATGTCACTTAAATTCCTTGGTAGAAGCATCGTGCCCCAGGGATGCCCACACGATGCAGCTCCCTCGTGCCGTACATTACCTCGATTGCAATCTGAACATGAACTATAATTGCAAAAGTTGTCTCGGCCTCCCAACCAGGACCCATGAACGGAGGAGGAGGGGGTTCGAGGAAGCCAATCAAGCATGCCATTCAATCAGCAGCCATTGGGGCTGAGCAAAACAGCAGCAGCATTACTTGGAAATGGAAGATTTTACTTTGAAATAAAAAGTGATAATCACTCGTTGAAGCATCGCTTACTTAGTAAAGACTTATGTCTTAGTTGATGTCATGGAAAGTTTGTTCAACCATTCGAAATGCTAACGCTATATTGAGTGTAGTTACTCTGTAACAAGTATATACTGCTTTGAAAAGTCAGCTAATGAATAAAAGGCGGATCTCCAGTTTAGTAAACACAAAGAAAGATAATTTAAAATTAACAATGGTCCAATGATCGGGTGCTGTACAGAATACCCCGTTGCATTTGGGTAGCATTACTTTCTGATGAATCTACGGCGCAAAATTCCGTCTCGTAGAAGTACTGGGTGCTGAGCCCGTTGCTAAGCGTCTCCAGCTCTCATAACACGGCTGCTAAATACAACTGCGGAGGCCATTAATCGTGAATGGATTTGAAACTCGGATTTTGTTTAAGCTGTAGTTTTAATTGAAAAATGTCGCTCCTGCAGTCAAGCAGATGGCACAAGCGTCCATTTCTGCTTCCGCCCTGTCAGACAACGCAACTCTCTCCTCGAAACACTGAATCTTAAATCACGCTGACATTGTCTTGTCAGCACTAGCTCCCCTGGTTTACTATACCAGATACAGCTGCAGACCAACATTCATTACACCGCGAATGCAGTAAAAAACACAGGTACGTCGATAAATAGGCGATTGAGAGTAATACTTGAAATGAATGGAAGTAGTTTCACACATTAACCAGACGCATGCGCATTTTGCATGTAATGTCAAGTGGGGCGTTGATGCCACCTATTTTGATGCTCAGTATTGCCTCTTCTTTACCTTCCTCTGACCTGAACTCATTTCTCTCAAAAATACCTTCGTCATTCACAAACATAGTTTCACTACTACATTTCACTGAAGCCCAGTTTTTCCTTATTCGTCGCTTCTATAAGTTGCATGCACGTGCATTGATGCGGTGTGATCCGAAGACAACGTAATGTTCTTGGAACGAACTCCGTGTCTCTCACAAAATGGCCTCATTTCACCTGAAGTACAGTTCATTGATTACCTGAAAGTACATGCTCTGTTTCTAACTCTAGTTAAAAAACCTCTCTCGAATTCTAGCTACATGAACTTTCTCCCATTCTAGCTATATAACCTCTCTTTAATTCTAGCTACACGAGTTTTCGTTAATTTTAGCTACATGATATCTCTCTACTTCTACCTACATGATCTCTCTCTAGTTGTTATGCAGTTACCCACGACTCGTTAAAATGTAATCAAAATTAAACTCTCCAATTAGACATTTTGAATTTTCTTTACATTAGTTGTTGTTTTGTTATTAAATATAGATAATTATGAAATTTTAAAAATGATTAACTATTAGTTATTTAGGTAGTTGATACAAACCGTCTGCCCACGACTTGTTCTTTGCTTAACACGCGTGCTGCTTGCTGATTAATGTTAAATCCATGCGTAAAATTTCTCAACGCGATTAGCAAACATGTATAAAATTCGAGTCAGTTCAGGTCTCTAAAGCTGCAATATATTTATCTGTGCAAAACTAGCATGCTCACAACACTGAATGATAGTGTCGCTAATATCAGTGAAGTTAAATTCTTGGTATTAGTCAACCCCTTACTAGACGTCATGGACAAGATGGAGAGCATTAAACCAACAAAATTCCTCGTAATTATAAGTGTAGGGTAGGGGGGGGTGTGGGGCAGCGTGCCTGCCTGTAACGACCCCATTGTTCTGCATAGCGCCTGTCACACGGCGCCGATTTACTGTTACATCTGCCTTAATGTGAGGCTTCGATGATGCCCTTAATGTTCAGATGGAATAAGTTCTGTCCTGAACCAGGCACCGCCAATATCACCTCCGGTGAGGGGGGAGGGTACAAACAGCGTATACGTGAGGCCTGGCAACGGCCTCCCATTATATTTTCTTACTGAGGAGTAATTACAGCGTATACGTGAGGCTTGCTGTCTCAGTGTTCTACAGGGCTGTGCTCTGTGCATACTGGAAGTAACGCTGCCTGTATTTCTAACAGCACTGGACTGCAAATCATCTCAAAACTACGGCCTAAATGACCAACTTGGCCTTTCTAAACTCCGGTTTTTGATTCACTGGTGACCTTGTTTTGTATTTCAAAGTACCTTTACCAACACTCTTCTCTGGCATCAGCGTGATATGACGCGCAATAAAAGTTGCTTGTCGAGACGTGCAGCGTGGCGAGTGTGTTTGTGCTTGCGTTCGTGAGTGTTTGTGTGTTTCTTTCTGCTGTGATTTCAGCTTGAGGCTTCAGAGTAGGCTGCCACAGCCCAGCATGTCAGCTCCCAATGCCACCATCCATCTGGATGATCCAGCAAGATGACCTAAACTTGTTTTCTCCTTCGTTTGAGTTCAGATGTGGAAAATTCGCTCCTTAATCATGCTCAAACAATTCATCAGCACTTGCATCACCTACATGGGGAAATGTAACTTTCTTGCTGGAGCAAAGAACGAGAAGTTAGGCAGACAGAGCACTACTCTCATAAATCAGTGAGTGCTCCGTCAAGAAGTTCTAAGTAAAATGAACGAGTTTCGGAAATTCGTTCTCCCAGTTACAAAGCATGTCGGCGGCGCTCGTCATCTTAAGAAGCGTTCATCAAACTCTCAGATTATAGGTTTCTTATCTTTACGGTGCATTAGGAGCTCCCTAAATAACTCCTATTGCTCCCCACTGCTAGTGGCATCCATTATGGGAGCGGTTTCTTGAAAGGAACATTTCTGAATGCGTCTGCGCGGCCCCTCAGAGCTACAGTGTCACATGCAAGAGTGCGCTGTGCACTGCATGACATATGAGCACTCAACCTCCTAACTGGGTTATACGCGTCTCAGTACTCAACAGGCACATTTGATAAAAATGTGTATGTACATGTGTCTTCATCAAAAATGGTATTTTCCTAACATAGTTTCAGTCATGCAAAAAAATATATGTTCAGGTTATACATTTGTGAAATCGGTATAAAAAGTATTATACTAACATCAAATTAAAAATCAAGAGAAAATGAAACGTTTTAGAAATAATGGTTTCTTGAAGCCGTTAGCAAACATTTACCGACGACGTGTCTCGTACTCAGGAGGGGCAATCGGCCAAACTAAACATTCTCAGACGTTCAATTATTTTCTTTTGTTAAAAACCCAAGATCATTTACACGCTGATTTCCTTCAAATGAAATTGACTTGCCTCCTAGTGAAATGGAGCTCAGTAAAAGGAAAATTTGGTATAATAGGATGTTTGTATGAAGATTTAATTTTTGTTTTTGTTCTGAAATAATTTCTGTAATCACGTTGCACTTCTGTTGTTGACATTGTCCGTGTGTAGATTTGCAAAATTCTTATTCTTTGTTCTTTGCTGTATGGAGACATGATGAAAATTAAAAGTTTGCAATGAAGCAAAAATCAAATGTCAAGCTGGTTCGTAAATAGGATACCAAGTATCCTGTTGTGCCATAAAAAGGTTTTTCTTTCTAATAAAACAAGTTTCAATATCCTAACGTTAATAGTTTTCGGTTTATTAGCAAATCAAAAGGGTCAGTTACTTCTGGGACACCCTGTATGTATACTAGTGTACCCAGCCGTCAAAAATGACGGCGGAAATTTTGTGATAATACCCGTGCCATCAAAAATGATGGCAAATACTGTTGGAAAGATATTAAATAAAATTACATATAAGAACGCAATGCAATATATTTAGTTTTATATACATTAACAGAGAACAAACGTTTTAATTGAGTATTTCTTTAATGACAACATTCCTAGTGAAAATTAAGACACTTTGTTTTCTACTGCTGCAATTGACTCTGCAATTCGTGTCGTATTCGGGTACAATGTACCCGAATCATAGGGCAATGCCCCGCCGAACTCGGCATCCACGATACGGACTTGAGTATATGAGGCTCTGGATCTCTAATTTTTTTAAAGTGACACAAAACATATAAATAAATAAATATATAAATAAATACATAAACACACGACGGTCATTCTTAGTATTAGATGAACTATGTATCTATTTATATAATAGACAGTGTATCTCTACCTCTCTGTGTGTATCCCTCCCATTACTTCCTATCTATTACTGATGAAAAATGATTAAACTGAAATCAAAACAAGGTATAAATGCATCATAAACTCAGTATTGAGGACACCAAATGTGCCGGATTATTATAAAATACGCCATTTTTTCCTGTCATTAGCGTTCTTCTCCTACACGGTCATATTATCGGTAGAAAAGATACAGAATGGAAGTTCTGTATATATTCAAGAAAAATATTCAAATTTTGATAGTACCACGGGTAAAGCTGAAAAATGTACTTCATTTCATAGATCCTTAATTCCATCACTTTTAAGCCTTGGAATTTCCATACCTACTATCTAGGCCATGTTATCGGTAGATAAGATGCAGAATGGAAGTCCTGTATGTATTAATGAAAAGTATTAATTTAGACCACGATAATTCGTCGTAATCTTTTATGCATTCGTCTTTATAATCATTTCAAATTAGTGAAATTTAATTCCACTATGTAATAATACAGATTCTGGCTTGCTTGCTTGCTTGCTTAGTTCGTCTCTCTATCACGCTCTTAAGGATTTAGATAGGAGGAAATTCGAAAGGTTTGTAAACATTGTATTGTGGATATAAAAGGCATATCCTTCAATCTTGAAACTTCTTCGCAAAGCCAGAATACATTGGCAAATCAAACGAAAGAATTCAGTAAAAAACATGTGAATTTTCACGTGTGGGTTCACTATTAGAATAGAATAGAATAGAATAGAATAGAAGGAGGCTATAGGAACGAACCTTCTGGCCCATTCTTGGGTCGGATAATTACTTCGATAATTATTCGGTTGTTTACCCAAGTCCCATGCCGTATTTCTAGCCGCGTCAACCATGTCGGCAGCGGGATTAAATTAAACATTATACAGTTATGGATCGAAAAATCCTTAATTCTATCGCTTTTAAACCGTGTAATATCCACGAGAACTAAATGGTCTACTATACTCCTATTATACATAGCGTATTCTCATCTTTGTCTTTCTCTATCTGTGAGTGTCCGTCCCATTTCTTCCAATCTATTGGTGAAGAAAAATTATTGAACTGAAATCAGAATCTAAAGTAAATAACTACTTTGACTTTTGTTCTCGTTACGCTATAAAATATGTACAATTAATTAATTTATATTTAGAAGTCAGACATGTATTGTATTTCATAGATCCTTAATTTTACCACTTTTAAACCGTGAAATGTCCACGGTTACTATCTAGGCCATGTTTTAGGTAAATAAAATGTAGAATGAAAGTTCTCTACAAATTCATGAAAAAAATTCATTTAAAACGTAATTCGTCGTAAATCTTTAATACATTCATCATTATAATAATTTAAAACTAACCAAATCTAAACTGTGGAATTTCTACAAAACTATCAAATTTATTTAATTAATGGATCGCTGATCAAATTAAAATAAATTTATCGGGTATCTACTAATAAAGTAAACAGTGTCTCTCCATCTCTCTGATGATGTGATACGACCATTACAATTTTCACGCCAGCTACAAGTTATGAGGCAGAGAGTCGATTACCTTGCCCTGTAGCTTTGTAGTTTGGTCGCACAAGCGGAAGAATTCAAGAGTCTCTTCGTATCAAAAACAACCCACCATCCAACGAAGAAGAGAGACTAAGAATCAAGTAGCAAAGAGGCCTGACATAAATCCTAATACACGTGGAGAACTGAACGGCGTACATGTTTTGTTTGTACTGTTCATAATGCATTAGAGCGTAACTATGGGCTTGGTCATCGTAAAGCGTTAGTGTCGGAGCGGCTGTCCAAGTCACTCAGGGTAACTGTACTTCAGAAGCTCTCTCCTGCTCCACAATGCTTCCCTTCATCGCAATCTAGCGCCATCGTGGCAGACGATGCAAGTGAATGCGATAACGCCATTAGTGACTTAATTTACCCTTACTCTGCCCTCACTCTGCCCTCACTCTGCCCTCACTCTGCCCTCACTCTGCCCTCACTCTGCCCTCACTCTGCCCTCACTCTGCCTTCATTAGGACCTGTAACTTCTGTGAGGCACTGCTACCGCCTCCTGTGAGGCCTGAGGCCTCAAAATCCGCCTCAAGTGGACACTTGAGGCCCACCAGCAGCTATGTGGGGCCTCTTACTTCTTGACCTCAGCGTCATTGTGTTGTTTTAGTGGTGACAACCCCACCACTGTGTTGTTTTAGTGGTGACAACCCCACCACTGTGTTGTTTTAGTGGTGACAACCCCACCACTGTGTTGTTTTAGTGGTGACAACCCCACCACTGTGTTGTTTTAGTGGTGACAACCCCACCACTG
>VCRD01005990.1:0-19835 GCA_006783055.1 Trinorchestia longiramus
ACAGCGGGTGAGTTTAAGAATATACTGTACTGAACAGTGTTTGTCATCCATAACTCATAGAGGATTTTAAAATAAGGTAGCGCTCACTGAGTAAAGACGATCCATTTAATTTGACGAGTAGAGGTATCAACTATTTCCAACCAATGTGAAAATTGAGCTTTAAATAAACGTAGAATTGCTTGTGAGTCAGAAGAAATCCACGTACATAATAGTCAGTGTATCTCCCTCTCTGTGTGTGTTCGTCCCATTATTTCCTATCTATAACTGGAAAAAAATTATTGAACTGAAATCAGAACAGGTACGCATGTATTATAAGCCTTGTATTGTGGATGCTAAAGGCGCCGAATCACTATAAAATTCACTATTTTTTCCCTTATTCGGTTTCTTCTCTTACATGGCCATGTTATCAGTATATAAGATACAGAATGAAAGTTGTATATATATTCATAAAAAAATTTCAGGTTCTAATAGTACCACGGGTACAAATAAAAAATGTCTTTTAGTTCATAAATCTTTTATTTTACTATTTAGGCTATGTTATAGGTAGATAAAATACGGAATGAAAGTGCTATAAATATTCGAAAAAAATATTCATTAAAAACCAAATAATTAGTCGTAAATCCTCAATACATTCGTCTTTATAATAATTTCAAATTAGCGAACAGGGCCACTAATAATTTCCACAGGACCTATTTAGTAGAAAATATTCTAATTTAGAAGACTGAAAACCGGGTACTTTCAATTCGTAGCTTTTAATGTTTTCAAGACAATTCATTTGCTTGGCATGATGAATATTAGCTTCGAGTGGGCCAAAACTAATGCATACACTGCTTTCATTCAGATCCTGTCAAATGAAAAATGTTCTATTGTTTCTGCCAACGGATTACAAAAAAAATTCAGACAACCCGCTGTCGAAAGAAATTGAAAAAAGGAGAAAAATCTTTGAAAGGCAATCAAAAAGAAAAATAGATGAATCATCTAACGAATAAATCACAGTTGTCTTGCAAGCCCTGACAGAAGCATCCAAAGATCGTCTACAATGATTGAGTAAACGTCAGTGAAAATACATCTTATTTGTATAAAATTACCTCTCTATCATTTTCATGTCCTTATTTTAAAATATAATGTGTAACTCTGAAGCATAATTATGCGTCAGATTTTTAAACTTTCTTTCGCCTGTAACAACTGTTTCCGACCAACGTCAAAATTTGTATGCACCAACTGTTTGCAGCCTGAGAGTATGTCATCTTCAATTTCAACTTCACTTTGTTAAATTGTGCCACTTCTCATGACGATTTGTGCTGACACAATGGCAAAACTAATATAAATTTTTATCGCCCAAATCTCCAGAAATCATTTTCATAAATAAATCGAAACCAAGATGCATAAGTGGAAATATTTTCATAAAGCTCACTGAAATACGATGCATAACTGGAATTATTTTCATAAAGCTCTCTGAAATATGATGCATAACTGGAATTATTTTCATAAAGCTCTCTGAAATATGATCCATAACTGGAATTATCCTCATAAAGCAGTCTAAACGATGACATACAACTGGAATCACTTTCATAAAGCAGTCTGATAGATGATGTATAACCATTGACCACCACGAAAATATACACGACGAATGACAGTGTCTCTTACCCTGGAATGACAGACTGCACCTTCCAAGTAACCAATGCATGGAGCAGATTTGCAGTAATATAAAAAATTCCCTGAGCCTTAGAACGTGAAGGAATTCATCATGCTTATTCTTGTACACTAATTTGGTGCTTCAAAATGCTTCTGTATTCATGTGTTTTATCGAAACACAATAACATTCCTTAGAAAACGTTACGGTTTCTAGGAAGTTACTTTGAAATTTTTCTGCTCCAACTGCAGCATGTTAACAAAAATCCTTCGCCTAAAATACATTTAAAAAATGCAAGCTGTTATATGAATGATCAATTTAGATCAGCAGTAATCCATGTAGGTGTAACAGTGAGTGCGCCATGAGTGCAAGGTCAAAAAATGTCAGTACAGGAAAATTTGTGGTTCACTTGGGGATGTTAAGAGCCCAGTCAGAAATTGAGTGCTAATTAAAGCGCATCGGAGACCATGTTAATGCAGCTTCTGGATGCGTAATGTTTGTTAATGTGCTGTAAATTTGGCCAGAATAAGGCTGTGTAATGCAAGTTTGCACGAGCCTAAACATGGACTTCGACCTGCTGACACCTCAAGACAAATATGTGGAGATTTACAACCAATAACTTTTCCTGTAAATATATAATTATCAAAACTACCACAATGGTTTTTGATAGGCTATATTTAGAAGGGGAGGCTGAAAAAATGCTAACAAAAATCATTAAAGTTCTTGAAACAAATATTTTGAAAAATATAGTAAAACTTGAGCCTAGAATTTCAGTGCAGAATGATGCCGTGCCTGGATGCTGTTCCAATATACACACGAATACACTAAGTAATCTGCTCTGATTATTACAAATCTACGGTGCCATCCTGGTTCAAGGACTACAGTGGAAATAGCAGTGGTGGTAGAAGTGATATTTTTGGAGAAACATGACCGTAGTCTACGATGGTAAGCTTCTAGTTTCCCTCTCCGACTTTTTGTACTCATTCGATCAGTGTACATTTCAAATTCCAAATTAGACATTGCATGATTACACGAGCTAAAATAGCTTGACACACTGCATGCATATTTTGACTAAGCCAAATCAAAAAGCACACTTGTCCAGTGAGCTGTACTGTGGCTGGCTATAACCTAACAAGATAGGGAAAAATATATTGCAAGTGTCATTCTTTTGCAAAAAATTCATTAGTTCCTTTATTAACAGAAGCAAAAAGTTTAAAACAGGATGATCTAAGGCTCTTATATTTAATAAGAAGGTCAATTTCTTTACACAATGTAGTATCGAAAACTGGCACGGAGGTTACTATTATAGAATCACAAACTATTAGTACAACGTAAAATAGCTTGTTATATTTAGCTTTATTGAGGAATTTAGAGCGCGTACTAGGAATTTATTTGCAAATTTCTTGATAATTACATTCTGGAAATTATTGATTTTGTTTTGAAAAGCTGATGCACTAAACACTGAAGACGGTTCTGATTTGAAGTATTAATTAAATGTCCCAGTAAACCAATAACCATGAACACTTTACGAAGTAATACATTCATGATCTTTTCCTGACAAAGACAAATCTCGATTTAGTTTCGCTCCTCTTTTCAATCTCCCACTTTAGTAAGTTTCAGCCTCTAACATCTCTGAAAATTCAGCTCGTCAAGGAAAAAGCATTTTCTAATTGACCGTTAGAAATGAATTTCTAGTAGTTAGAAAGGCTTAGAATCTACAACACATTCTAAGTGACTGTATAGGCAGAATAATTTATTATTTAGCCCTTAAGAATTTTCAACCAATGATCAATCAAATTTTGCTTGTACACTATTATCACATCTGTATTCAGTATCAGTCGGTCAATCAGTTTAGTTTTTTATAATATGAATATACATTTAATGGAAATTTATCCATCTTTGATTAGTTTCCCATCTTCTTCATTTACTGGACTTCTAAAAATAAGGGATTAATGATAACGTCTAGGAATAAACATAAAAACTACAATTGTTCTACAATCAGAAGAAAACTTTATCCTGCACATAAACCTGCAAAATCAGAAACAGTATTAAGAGACTGAATTCAATGTTGCAGGCTCCGAGATTTAGGAATGAAGTTCATAATTTTTCTAGACTTTATCCAGTACTATGTCAGTGTTTCGAATAAATATTTAAAAATATAAATGCTAGAAGGAATCTTTTAGAACGAACTGTATTTGTAGGTTCAACTAGTTAAAATTTTCATCCAATAATTTTTGCTTTCCTTAAAGTTATAGTGAACGCACAAAATAAGACATGAAAACACTGTATCAAAGGAAAAAACTAACTTTTAAGCATTAGCTGAAAATCTCTCCTCACCAGCTATGAAGTAGTCACGAAGCTGGCTCTGCTCTTGAAGAAAGGTGAGCAGCTTCGGAACATTGACAAAGATGTCGTCATCCGTTTTCATGAAGTACTCTGCCTGAGGACAGTTGGCCTCGGCCCACTTCAGAGCCATGATTGACTTCAGGGTAAGGTTGTGGTAGGTGTCCAAGAAGTCCTCTTGGATGATGTCCCCGTACGTCTGAGCCTCGATCGTAATCTGCTCAGGTGTTCTTTTATATTGTTTCATGTATCAGCTTTCTTAATTATTCAGTTAAAAATGCTTCGCGGCCACTTTTGGTAAGGTGTAATGAAGATTTGTAGTGTTAATCATTGTAACTACTAAACAGTTCCCGTAGAAATTCCATAATTTAGATTTGACTAATAAGTAATTGTAATAAAGATGAATGAATTAAAGACTTACGACGAATTAATGTGTTCCAAATATACACTCTTCATTAATATACACAGAACTTCCATTCTGTATCTTATCTACCGATGATATAGCCCAGATAGTACTTGTTAAAATTCCTTGATTTAAAAGTGACAAAATTAAGGATCCATGAAATAAATATATTTTTCAGATTTATCTGTGGCACTATCAGAATCTGAATATTTTTCATGAATATATACAGAACTTCTATTCTGTGTCTTATCTATCGATAACACGGCCGTGTAAGAAAAGAAAACTAATAACGGAATAATTGAGTATTTTACAGTGATCGTGCGCCTTTGGTATCCACAATACAATGTTTATACTACATGCATACTCCTTCTGATTTCAGTTCAATAATTTTTATTCAGTAATAGATAGGAAGTAATGAGACGGACACACACAGATACAGATAGAGCAAGAGATGGAGATACATTGTCTATTATATACTATAGCTAGTTCCCGTGGAAATTCCACGATTTAGATTTCACTAATTTAAAATTATTATAAAGATAAATGCATTAAAGATAAAATAATACAGTAATAGATAAAATAATACAGTTTGTGCACTTTCATAGCCCTGTGTCATGTCTAAGTAATGCACTTGCTGCTTTCATATTGTTTTCCAGCAATAAATCCTTCCTTTAGCAGAATTTCAATTAGGCAACATTGATTATGAGGATTATTTTAATACTTGAGTGCCACATTTCCATAATTTTTTTAAAGTTCGTCAAGTACCACAATTCAAGCATGTCTGATGTATTTTTGGTTCGCTGAGAAGAAAAAAATGCTATAGGATGACAGTTCACGCTCCTACGACTCTGCGATTTCAACAACTCGAGAGAAATAAATGAATGAAGAGGTCTTAGATGAAAGTAAAACATTAGATTACTATGCACTGGCTGTCTGAATTGATATTAAAGGAATATTAAATCGAATGCAATAGTTATTGACATAACTTCATAACACCAAAGACTAACCACAGTTAAACAAAACTTTAATTTGAGCAGAAAATAAAGTTGCTGAAGGTAGAAAGCCTTCGTATAATTTGAGCCATCGCCAGTAATTTTAATGCACATTAAAAGATATATGGATGCGTTTCATAATAGCCACGGCATTGAATGCATACTCTTTGAAAAGTTCCAGATGAAATAACGACAAAGTGAACCAGTGAACGATAGTTTATCTCCTGATTATTATCATATATACTAGCGCCCTAATTTTTGATGTATTTATCTAGCACACTGGCTAAAATTTACATCGATCAGACTGTAATGTAACTATGATACACCGCTGTTCTATGTTAAAACTTTAAAGCCACACAGTTTTAATTGAGTAGCACTTTTTCAAAGCAGTTATTATTCAAAACTAGATCCACAAGTGAAAAATCACGGTTTTTACTAAATTTTTCATTTTAATTTGCCAGTGGACGAGGGTTTTGTGAAAGAGTTTCCCCATTGATGGATGTGCCTTTGCTATCCATAGTACAATGTTTACAATACATGTGGACCCTATGAAATTTTCCCTTATCTAAACCCGTAAGAGCGTCTATTACACAGGGCGGCCCATAAGTAAGGTACCTTTTTAAAACTATTTTCAATAAAATCACAATTCCGAAAACAATAACTCAATTTCCAAAATCTTTGGCCTTACACCAATTGGTTGCCAGGCTACTGGTCAAACTAATTTAAAACATTTATTTTCGCATTATCAATTAAAAATATCAAAACATCATGATGAATTTCAACAGAAAAAGATTAAAAGAAAATTTCTATTCATAAAAATGAACCGATTGTGTATTCTAGATAACATAATGCAAGTAAAAGGGAATTGAATTGCCACAGAAAAAAATGCAATAGAATGATTTCTTGTATTTCTTAAGTTTTATCCTTGTTGCTATCAAAGCTATCGATTAGAAGAGTGTGACACACGGACAGACGGACGGTCGGACGGACGCGGCTCATATTATAGTATAGATAGATGATGTTTTCTTTCAAGAGAAAATACATCCTCCCGACCTTCACTAAATGCACTACGATGTTAGGTCAAATGAACCTACTAAATGAACGCATTTAGAGATTTTGAAAAAAGTTAATTACTTCATAGCATATTGGTAAAATAATACTTTCATCAGTTATTGTGAAATATTCCTTCTTGAACTTATACTAGAAGCTAGAGACCATGCTCTGAGGCTCGTAAACTAAATGCATAATACTTCTCTGACAGTAGTTTCCAGGAATAAAATTGCATGTTATATTGAAACATAAAGTTATTGTTGATTCATTTTTACCTGAGAAGAAAATTTGTATCGCCAATGCATCTCGGATCATAAAAAAATTGAATAATTAAACAAGTTGTTGTAATGGCTCTCGTCTCTTTCGTTTAGCACACTTGACGTTACATGAAATTCTGACACACGATATGTTTTCTAAATTCTAATCACTTTGTGGCCTCAGACGTTTTTGATGTTTAAGATTTCAAGATTTTAAAGTCTCTTTGGTCTGAATCAATGCGTTCACAATCAGAGAATATCTCTTTATATTGAGTTTTTTACTTGAATTGTGTGTCATGTTCACCCGACACGAAACAGATATAACTCAAAATTTAAAGATTTTCTCCTCAGAAAATCATCCTTAACTCGGACATTCCTATGCTCACTTGAGCATGCTATGCATCACATACACGTGTTCACATGGCCATGCTATGCATCACATACACGTGCTTAAATGCTCATGTTATGCATCACATACACATGCTTACATGCTCATGTTATCCATCACATACACGCGCTTACATGGTCATGATATGCATCACATACACGTGCTCATATGATCATTTTATGCATCACATTCGATAGTTTTTCAGATCAAATAACATTAATTTTCTGAGTTATGTTACCCTTAAATTCTTGCAAGGTGTTGAGTGGTTTTGAGACACAATATTTTTCAAATATTTTATCACAATATCTCAAATATTTCAGACATTCCCTAACGACTTCTTTCAAACGGTACATATGTTTTTCCCTATGACTGAAACTTTTTGGGTAACGTCAGTTTCATTTCGAGTTCTGTAACGCTAGTATGTCCTAAACTTTGATTTTCTCATGTGCTTTTATTTATTCTATCAATATTGTTCCAAAGGCCCTGCCTATATTTTCTTATTAGATTTTAATTTTAATCATGCACATATATTTTATTTCATTGAGATTGAAGTAGCGTTTAGTTATGAAAATTTTCCTTGCAGGAGATTTGAATAAATGTACTGGGTGTCGAGGTCAGCGTCAACTGGAAAAGCTGGTCAAAAATGACTAAATTTATATTCATATAGTAATTACCATTACCTTTCTAACCACTTCCTCAACTACAGAATATCCACAATTTAAATTCATAACATGCATTTCTAGCCCCAACTTTACCACATCGTCAACCATTTATTAGTCAGTACTCTTGAGGGTTATTTTGCGCTACTTCAAGGCAAATATACCGTAGGTGAGTTGTAAAGTGGTAAAATTAAAAGAAATTTGAGATATCCATTAATATTATCTGAAAAGCTATCCCTAACTAGTTTTTGACTCTGTTATTTTCGTTTTTTCTCAGTATGATTTAAGGAGAAACTTCCTAGGACTTCTACCTAGTATGACCATACATCTACTAGGCTGCCTCTCAGTTCCATCAACTATGAGTGAAATTCCCTAGGATTTGATCGAAGAGCAAGGCGTGCGGCATGCTTCGTATCGATGAAGAACTCTAGGTGAGATCACTGTGTCATATAATGGAATACTGTCTCCAATAATTGAGTAGCATGAATTATCAATTCAATAATTATAGTTGTTTTCAATGACCAGTTTGATAGTTACTCAACTTTATTACAATAAATTTCACCGTTCCTTGAAGAAAAAAAACTAGGAATCATTAGAGTTATCTTTTGAGTATAATGAACTAATTTATTCATACAGTTTGTCATTTCCTTACAGAAGTTCACTGCAATATTGTATCTCCCGTTTTAAAAAAATCAGATGTTATGATTTTTTCCAATTCCCTTAAAAAAATTAGCATACAAGTTAAATTCTAGTAATTATGTCTCATCATCTTATCAAATAAGTTGTTAATCAATGTCACCAGGCCGTGCTTCATTGCTATACAGTGAGGTTAACGAAACTCATCAGCAAGGCAGGTGTGAATCTCCGCGTGAAATGCAAGGCCATTTAAGGTCATCCCTGTTTGGGGAGGTCTTGCCCTGAGGATGTGAAAGCAACAAAGTTAGCCTTCTGCCTAGAAGGAGGACTTCCCGAAACGTAAAGAAAGGATTATATTGCACCTGCTTCGATCAGTGGGTGCGTTGTTTAGATAATCCCGTTAAAATTAGTGTGTTACTTATAGAAGGCTTCATCTGTATGCAAAATTGTAAGCGCTAGTCCCTTTTATGCATCGAAGCGGCTGGCTCAGGTGCAAGCTAGCCGCTTCACACCAACGATGGAAAAATTGCGTGCAAGCTCTGAGTTATAAAAATGTTGCAATCTTTTATACAAAATTACCGTTAGAAATGGTAACAAATAGAAGCAAATTCTTTGCGTCCGCACAATTTATTCAAATAACTAAAGCTTCAACGCGATGGATGCATATCAAATAAATAAATACCATAAAATTGAAATGACTTGTACACAAAATTGTGTTCTCAAATCTTTCTATCAAATTTGAACTTGTGGTTACGGCCCAATTGTAGGCATTGGCAATCGTTAACTCATTTCTATACGTGCCTCAAGATTTCAATTACTTCAGGCAAATAGCGTGAAAGTCAGGAACTATTTTTAAAGCACCAGCGTGGTAATTTAGCATTTTGTGAACTGAGCTAAAGCTGTAAAATATGCCAACTGAAATCAAAATTATTATAGAATTTAAAAGATCTTTTCGATGCAACACTTATAGTTTACAATCACCTATAATAAGTGTATTATAATATAAAAGCCTTATATGACAATATAATACAAGTGTTCAAATGATATAACACTTGTGATTTAAATGTACAATCAATGAATCTCCATGTTCATCTACTGTGCCAGAATCTACTAGGGTTTCAAACTTGTACCATATTTCCACCATTTTTCATTCATCAGCAATTCATGCAGATCCCAGGAAAGTATTAAATCGTGGGAAATAACTTGCAACACTCAACAGGAGAAGAAATCATACATGCCAATTAGATAAATTACCAGCATTAACTCTGAACGTTCATCACAAGCACACCTCGACGTACGCTCATATGTACGCTCTTTAATATTTACCCTCGTACGCACGATTATCACAAGAACACAGGCACATGTGTGTTTTCACCACATGCACGTGAGTGCATCTGCTCATTACTCTCTCTTACATGTTATATGTCATGTTGCCAATGCTTAGCTGCCTATTTTCCACTGGTTTGCGGTTGCACATTTGAACTGTTTTCTAGCTCTAGAGCGGTAACAGTAAACTCTTACGTATTTCTCTTACGAAACATTGGGTACTATTTCATGGTAACACATGTAAGTACGACGCACAGGCCATACCTGACTCTGTACATGGGCCTCTTGCTGGGGGGGCGAGGCCAAAAAGAATGCTATCCTGGCTCGAAGAGGCGCTAGTGAGAGGCCGCTGCCCCATGTGCGTCGCACTGCGTCCCGTTGTTCAAAGTGCCGTACTGACGACAGCACCGAAATGAACAGCGATACCTGGCGGCAAGGAATCATTCTGAGTTACCGTTGTCGTTAGTCTGAAAGTGTTGTTAGCGTGGTTAGTCTGGAAGTAGTGTTGATGTCGTTAAATGAATGAATGAAAATGAAGGGAAAATGGCAAAAGAAACAAGTCCTTTGGTCCATTCTTGAGTAGTACTGAAATCCCATGCTGTTCTAACGTAAAGGTATTATCACAGGCAAGAACTTCAATTACACACTGGCATTTCAGTCAAGTGCAGGCACCGTAATCACGCACACCCACAGCAATCATGTACAGGCCCCAGAAGCTCAAAAGGATATGGAATCAGTACTTTATAGAAATGAGGGGTTCCTGATCGAATATTTGTTGAAACGATTTTGGAATGTGTTTACAGTGTCAGCAGAAGCGATATTTTCGGGTAGTGGACTCCAGGTTCTGGCAATTTTAACTGGAAAGAAGTTCAGAGCATGGGATGTAGTAGTGAAGTTTCTTATTATTGCACATCGCAGGACATCGCTAGCAGGCTAAACCAAGCAGGTGGGCAGGACAGTGCGATATTACTGGCTTAAAAACAGGAAGCAATGGGTTAGGAACGGATATACACACTACGTGGAGCTTCTCAGAAAAAATTTAATTCATTTAATTTATCCGAGTTGAAGCATTTGATTCATCAAAACAGTGCCCCAGACAATTATATACATTAATGAAGCGTTCATTTTTCTTTTCCCATAAACCATATTTATCATCGGTTTCAAGTCATATTTCAAACGTACAGATAGTTTTGACGAGAAGAAATATCGACCTAAGAAAAAAATAAAGCAGAACAAAGTTATTTTCTTGTCCTTTTTCAGCTTCATCTAATGCACAAGAATTTTATACTTTTTCTCGACACATATGACAATAATGTGCGCTCCTCCGTACAGTTAGATGGTAACGTATGAATATTAAACAAAACTAACCCTAAAAATCAAATTAATAAGAGGTTTGAAAGTCATTCTATGATGAGAGAAATGAGTTTTCTTTTCATCAAATTATCTCGATGTTCTGAATGAAA
Source organism: Trinorchestia longiramus (assembly GCA_006783055.1). Lineage (NCBI taxonomy): Eukaryota > Metazoa > Arthropoda > Malacostraca > Amphipoda > Talitridae > Trinorchestia > Trinorchestia longiramus. The sequence goes on from VCRD01005990.1 coordinate 11,151, forward strand.
CGGTAAAGAAAGAGACAAATTTTGAAAAATAAAGTTATTTATACATTAGCAACCCTTATTACTATTCTTAATTAATTTTTCAGTCAGTTAGAACGTTGGACGAGTTCTCCATCAGTGTTTCAAAAATGAATAAAAATGAAAACAATTCATGAAGCGTATTTAACGTTTGTGGTCTTGAAAAAATAGTAAGATATCGAAACAAGTCTCAGTCTCACAAGACAAGATTGATTAACAGCTCTGGTAAATCATCAGTTGGTGCAAATCGGCAAGTGAAAGCACTTCTAGAAATAGCGAATTAGGATGAATGATTCCCTAACTTTTACAAAACATTGATACACCAACAAACAAAAAATTAAATTAAAGCGGATGATTTATTCTAAAACTAGGTGAGTCATGAAAGAATTACCTTTCTTCCTTTGTCACAGAGCCTGTCGTTATTGAGAAGCAGGCGGTGGTGGTGAGGGTTGATCACAGGGCGTCCAAGAAACTCATCTTGAAATATAGCACTTGGTGGGCGAATAATGTCTTTATTTCGGCTCAACCGTCCTTCATTTCCGAAAAGTCTTGTGTTATTTTGAAACCGAAACTCGCCATCTATTGGGAGATTTATTCTTAAAACATCGTTGATCTTTGAACGACTGGCATCTTTATCATTTCCAAAATTTTGTGCCTGAGAAGCCACTCCATTGTTATACATTTTCTTAAAGCCCTCGATATGGAATGTCTGAGCAGAACGTGCTTTATAATCGATATTTTCGCCCTTGTATAACTCTCTTTCGATTTTTTTCATGCCGGAAATTTTTTTGTCGGGTACAATCCTGTAAGATTTCACATGACTCTTCATCCCTTCAAGTTCAACGTTTTTAGAGTTTTCTATAAAATTTTCTGATAAGAAATGTTTGACACCATTTTTAACAGCGACAGAACTTCCTAACCTTGACCCAACTGATAGAACATAAAACAAAACGAACGCAAGAAACACGTAAAAAAGTGCATAAGTTACTTTTACTTTGCTTGTTCTTAAAGAAGATAATTTCACCCACGTTCTAGTGACAAAGTTTGTTGGATAATGAAGTATTCGACGTATTTTCTTTTGTTGAGACTCGCTGCGCTTCAACAGGATTCCTACCAATCGAAGAATTTCATCCATGTCTGATCACTCGCTTTCTCAGCCTTGTCATAGAAGAAGAAGAACTTCACGCTTCAGAAATGAGGACGTATTTAGCAACGCCTTCCTTGACCTGTGGAAAGAAATGATAATGATGATAGTCAGACGTCCGTGCTAAGATACATACATGTAAGTGATTGATATCGGCTATCATCCATCAACGACAATTATGAATAAATATTACTGAAAAGCTTCATGAATCATTTCAAGTGCAAAAAAATTCGGAATGCTCTCAGTTTAGGTCATGTAGTCTTGTCATTACATTCACGCAAGTTTTAGTAGAGATTAACAATAATTTCCAAGTCAATGTAATTTGAACCTTTACGTTCTGGAAGGGGCACGATTACTGAAACAAATACTTTTTAGACATAATAACAGAAAAAGGAGAGCAGCTTCAACGTTAATGAGCTAGCAACTGTAATTCTATTTCAGAAACTACCCAACAAATGTAACAGATCATCGCGTTTGCGTATACAGCTGCATTTATTAGGATATATAAAAACTCATGAATTCCCTCGTAGAAATATTGATGTATTCAAATTCGTTATGACTCATGAATGGTTAACTAAAAACGCTAGGTTGCCCCTAAAATATTGATTTAACTGCGATAAAGTTAATTCCCATATATATATACATTACTTTTGCAACTCAAGATACAGAGACACACCGCTAAAGATCCATGAAAATATTAATTTTTTCTAGTGTAATCTATTTTTTAGCTTCATGTAACTGTAGTTGGTACAAACATTAAGTGCAAGAAAACTTAACGTGTAAATCAGGACTTGTTACAAAAAATTTACATAAGAGAAAAACATTTGCTGTGTATTTCATGATGAATGTTCTAACCTTAAAAATGTGTGTAAGTTAATTTCAGCATAATTCCTCATGCAATCAAAAAAAGGTACATGAGTAGACGCACCTGCAAAACAGTTGAAGTTCCAATGATATTTAAGTACTAGAATTTATACTGTGCTTCGTAATATCAAAATTGAATGACGGATGGACCACTTAGTACGTAACCCATGTAAATATCATGTGTCATCGTTCTCCAATGTGATGTCAGTGTGTGCAAATAATTTTAGTTTAAGTTTATACTGAAAGAATTACTTGTCTGATGTAGAAAATGAATTTCTTTAAATGGATTTTTGTTCTTAATTAAAATCTTATTTTCTTATATAAATAACAGACATCAAAAGAAATAAAAGTTTTAAGAAAATATTCATTTATTTGTGAATACCTACCATCAAATGAAAAATAAAATTACTAAACGTCAGCTAAAATAATCGTATGTAGCTTAAAAAACTTGTTTCTGCACTTAATTGACCATATAAAAAATAAACTGTCTTATCCATCAACGTATAGAATTTGTTAAACATTTTTTCTTTTTTCGAAGCACAAACAATCATTCATAATATTCGTCAGTCATGGAGAAAAGCCGCCCCAAATTTATCAAAAACCGGCAGCTGAGGAAGGATAAAGTGAGAAAAAATCTATAAACTGACATTTTAAGCGATAATAGATGTGGAAGTAAAGAGGCTCTGACCAAAATGTTACCCAGTTAATCAATAACGGTGGAACAAAGTTTTTTGTTCATAATGGTAAGTTTGCAGCACGAAACTCAACAATTTCTGATGAACATGAAGTGGTGAAGAATGTGTTTTGTAGCCCAAAAATGTTGCTACAACGTTTCACTCACTGATTATCGCACTGATTGAAATTATTTTGAGTTATGCTCTTTATTCAGTAACTTTTACACATGTGATCAACTTTTTTGTAACAAACTGTCTTGGTTGAAGAAAAGATACACCTAATTTATTACTTCTTAACCAAGGAAACTAAATACGGCACTGAATATTTAAGACAGACAAACACTTTCCGAAGTGATTGCCGTAAATAGATGATACTAAATTGTCAACTCTTGAAAAATCGGTAAATGATATGAATCAAATTATATTCATTGGAGCTTTAATAAATATAAGCCTAAACGCTGGGATGCTGTCTTGGGTATGCACGAGCGAGCTGTGCAAACACTGATCCCTTGTGTTCGATCAAAAGGACGTAAGCGTGGCGATTTCTGGGCTAGGGAGCTTTTCTGCGTAACCCAAGATCTACTTGTAACCCGTAATATCGCAACTGCATTGAGGACGGGAAAGTAACCCAAAACTTGCACTCATCGACCGCCTCAGTAGAGCTTCACGGCGCCTCTTTATAGAACTAGGCAGTATTTTCGATAGGAGAACTATAAACGTCTTGTTCTCTAAAGCAATGGCATCTACTCGGGACAGAAAACACGTCTCTCGTACTGCACCGAATGCAGCTCTTAATAACGGACCGTTTCCGAGAAATCGTTCTGGAAAAAAGTCTGCAGTCATAAAACTGAGTACGTTCAGAATTCATAGGTGCTCAAGTAAATGGGAAAAACGTTTGCACACAGCCACAAATACTGAATTATTGCATTGCAATTCCGATGCGCTTTAGCTTATTGAAACTACAGAATTCGGTCGGCCAACTGGTGGGTCAATCTACTCAGCGATCTAAATTTTGTCCAAAAATGAAGCAAATCATTGTCTCTGCAGGTCTAAACATATGTTACCAGGATATGGAGAGAATTATTATATTCAATAGGGTCCTTTGGTGAATTCGTGGTTCCTTTGATTTCTTTTCAGTATATATTGTACTATAGTCATTTCTTGCTTGCGCACTAACTCTAGGACCATCGTTCCCCATTGAAGATATTATATATTTAGGATAGGCTAGCTTTTATTTACTGAAAGAAAGACTCCCTTTAAGGTGCAGAAAGAATGCGTCAGATACAAGAAGCTTACTTATTGAAGCACACAGCCGGATTAAACACAACTCCTCGATTTCGTACAACGATTTCAAAAGTTACGAATGAATTAAGAAATAAACTCATCTAAAAATCTTTGAGAACAAAATTTCTAGCCTAGCAGAATGTACGAAAAATTCATAACAAGCGTAGGCGAAGGGAATTATTGCGAAAAAAATTCCAAAACAGATTTTCTAAAAGACCCCACCTTCATTGATCAGATTCAGTATAGTCATCATTCCGTTTGATAATTATCAACAAACTTTTTTCTTCTTAGTCGTTCGCGCTGTCGGCCAGTCCACACTTTCTCGATCATTAACTGAAGAGTATATCTTCTTTACAATTTATCGATGAAAATAAACTCATTACTAATTTCCTTTTATCCACAAGTTTAGATCTATGTCCAATATCTCAGAGTTTAGCAGGGGTTTTATTGAAGTCACTGATCACACTTTCTTCCAGAGACTTCTTTCCCTCGCGTGGTGTAACACATGTTCAGTCATTTATAGCTTTCACCATTTCGTTTGCTTCTTTATAACCAGATGATGTTTCAAAATAGACAAACAATTATGAACGAGTATCTTTTAGTATCATAATAGTACTAAGTATTATGATTGAGAACAAATTTAGTGACATCTATTCAATTTTTCTGCATGTAGGTACAATTTACAGACAATCGGTATTCGTCATTGTTTTTTTTTCGTTTTTTTAGGTAAGCTTCAACTGACCAAGGGCAGTGCGGTTGTGTGTCAGGCCCAGGATCATTAACCCACAACTCTTGCTTTAATGAGCATGACACAGCAGCGTCTACTCTTCCACTTGCCTTACTCCGCAAACTTGCACCTGACGTTCTCAATGACACCTCAGGCCTAATCCTTGACTAAGCACAGCACAGTACGAGTGAATTCTCAGAGTTACGTCTTTTCTGATAGAAATCCTTGAAAAAAAGTCATAGTCTGGTGCTAATACACGAGTTTGTGTCACTTGTTCACAATCACAGTGGCAACACGAAGGGTCAAATTAATCAGTCACGCTCGTAGCGGATTTAAGTTCTTCTTGCTACTCTACGCATGACATACAATATGAAATTATGTTTAATAGTGACTCATTACACAACACTACTTACGTGATTTTAAATGAAAAGTACCCTACGACAACGACGGTTAATGGAAGACAGCAATCCTAAATGTTTGTAATTGATTACAAAGAAAAACAAGTGAACCAAGGTTTTATGAGCTAATAACATGCAATGACCCGAAAAAAAATTTGCTGAGAATTAGCAATCCAAAAAAATTATAAATGATTCCAACAGAACACAAGTGAACCAAAGTGTTTATGAGCTGATAATATGTAATAATATAAAAAACTAATCCACTGACAACACAACACAACACAACACAACACAACAATCTCTCCAAGACCAAACGCCTACGTACATTCGTGACACGTATTATAAGTTGAATCGACGAATTTAATAAAAATTTAAGTTGAAATTGGTTGAAAATTGAATAACTTTTCATATGCGTAATAAATAGTTTTAAATCATGTGCAGCAATGGTAGAAAAAGCACTCCTTAAAGCTCACTAAAAACCTAAAAAAAAACATTAAAAGCAATTGATAGTAAATGTTTTACTATGAGTGAGGGTCATTAATTTCTCAAGCCACCTCCCATAGGTACCGATATCCAATGTGTCAATGAATAGTCATACCTGGATCCTTAAACGCATTTAAACGATTGAGAAATGCATAAAATTTAAATGGTTTTTACTCAGTTGTGAACGTCCAGGCAAGGCAACACGTTACTCGAGAGATTCATGACTTCCTATACCAGTGGGTCGCCGATTTACGTCAAGGTTCTGTTCTTGAGGGCGACATAACCTGCAATTCACCATAAGTCGGAATCCTGTTTCGAACACCCCCCTCAAATATGTCTTCCACTATATGCCGCCAATAAATTATGATACAATAAAATTATTGCAAAATAAAAATAGAATTGAAACATAATAAACAGATCAAGCTGTTTAAATTACAGAGATATTTAAATAATATAATAATTCCTTATATTTACTGGTACAGGGAGTCCTCGGCTTTTGAACGAGTTCTGTTCTTACGGACGTTCGTAAGCCGGTTTGGTACGTAGGTCGGAACTTAGGCCTATACGTCACAGAAATATACTCACACACGTAAATCATACTAACTAGTGATAAAAATATGTACATAAATATAATATATACAAAATATAAATGAAATCAAGTTCAAACAAGGGTGAAAACGGAAAAAAAATCAGGAGCGTGGAGATGACAGAGAAAGCTACAATCCAATATGGCGTACTAAGTGAGCATCTTCCTCGTTTATGCGCCGCGTTACCCTGTATTCAGCCGGGCGAGCAAAGGAACTAGTACTACGCTCAGTTTACAAGCTACAAACGGAACATGAATTAATAAGATTTATGGAAGCTCGTTTGTAACGGCGAGTTGCCGTAAGTCGAAATGCCGTAAACTGGAGACTCCCTGTATACTAGACTTGCATACTGGGCTACATGGAACAAATATACGCGTATTACTTATCTTTTAATTTATGAATTTAGCTTCATATCATAATTAATTACAAGTGTATGACAAATTTACACATGATAAAGTTAAAAGTAAATCGGAAAATTAGCATCGAAATTACGAAGCTTCAAAACTAACAAACAGGAACATAGTAAAAGATCATCTTCCTTTTTATGTCATATATACGTACAAAATCGTAAGGTAGAAATACTTTGCATAATTTAAAGGAAGATAAATACAGTCAATTAATATAAGGAAAAATATACAAATGACGTAAATACTGTGAAAATATTAATACATATCCGAAGCTCAGCAAGCAGAAATATTAGGGGCAGCGGAAAGTCCTATCCTCTTTTCTTTTTTTCTTTAAACTTTGAGTTATTGGAACAAGGAAAAACTGTGACTGCAAACCTTCGCTGTCAGCAACTCGAACGTTTGAATGCATCGTTGCGTAAAAAATGTTCTGCTTTAGTGAATAGGAAAGGAGTCATTTTGCAACACGATGACGCTAGACCCCATTCTGCCAAGCATGCGCAAGAAAAAATAAATCCTTAGGTTGGGAAGTTCTTCCTCACCCACCATACTCGCCAGACTTTGCTCCGTCAGATCTTCACTTATTTCGTTCTTAAGAGCATTTCATCAGCGGAAAAAGATTTACAAATGGTAACGCGGTTGAAGCGGAGTTTAATTCCTTTATTTCTTCCAAAGATGTTAATTTTGTTGAAAGGAGTATTAAAAAGCTATCAAGTAGATGAACAAAGGTTATATCTAATGATGGTGATTATTTTGTTAAGCAATGAAGATTTTTAAGCAATATTTCTTTCAATTATTATTCCTAACAAAAATTAGGACAGAACTTTCGGGTACTCCTAATACTTATAGTATGTAGACGTAAGGACGACTCTCTTTTTACTGTGTTGTTTAATTCTATGCTTAAGTTCATGGAACAGGCGTCGTAATCTCGCAATGCCGTGTGCCGTACTATATTTATTTCTTGACTCAATTATTTTGTGTTATGAAATAAGCCATCAATGAAAGTATTTATGAAGTATTAAGTACTTTTGCATTGATTCACTACAATATGACTAATGATCCTTTTCGTCGTGTCAGCTAAGACTTATTATGCACGTAAATAGTTAGAAAATTACTAAACCAACCAACTAATACGTATTCAGAAGTTCTGCGTGGAGATCTCTTCAATATGTTTAACATAATTTTTTTTCAGCCATGAAACGAGCAGTTTGAGTATAAAAAGTACAAGTAGATGTTACTGAGACCTTAGCTTGAGTTATATACTGTAGCTGCATACTGACATCTCAAGCTACAGCAAGAATTTGTGAGTTTGACCTTGATTTATTGGTGAAACTGTGATAGCTGTCATAATCTTCAGGTGCAGCCGATTGAAATCGGTGTTTTAAGAACTCATTATCTCCATGCAAACTAAATAGAAAATAGAACTATTTCATTGGCGGTATTAAAAAATTAGGAAGTTTTATATATAAAGAAAATAGGTTGAATATAATACCAAAGTGACCTAAGACGCTTGTACTGATTTAGAATCAAGTAAAAGATGCTCTCAACCACATCAGAGGTGCTCTACTGAGTACTGGGGTGTCTGCTTCTAGTAAGAAAGCAGGAGCATCTTCGTAAGAACAGTAATTTAACAACGTCTTCGTTTCCATAAGTACAATGAATTTAGGTAAATTATCAAACAAAAATTTAGCAGAATAAAAATTTTACATTTTACAGAATAGTATGAAGCCTGACTTCTATTAAGAAATTAATGTACGGTATTTTTGTGAAGGAATGTATGAGAACTGTATATTTCAACCTCTGATGAGCTAGAAAAAATGCAAATTTACATAAGATAATAAATTTATCAGTAGAAGTACAGCATGGTCTTACTTATTTCTCTACATACGTACATAATCCCAAAACGGTAGCAGCATTTGTCCTCTCGTACACAAACTTCTCGAAGCCTTTTTCAAAGAAGTTAGCAGCCAGTGAAGAGAGATACGTGTGAGGAGAGATACGTGTGAGGAGAGATACGTGCGAAGAGAGATACGTGTGAGGAGAGATACGTGTGAAGAGAGATACGTGTGAGGAGAGATACGTGTGAGGAGAGATACGTGTGAGGA
>VCRD01005992.1:0-30246 GCA_006783055.1 Trinorchestia longiramus
TATGCCCTGCCTGTCACCAACACCTCCCTGGTTGTTGCCTGCTGTGCCCTGCCTGTCACCAACAGCTCCTGGTTGTTGCCTGCTGTACCTTGCCTGTCACCAACACCTCCCTGGCTGCTCGTCGTGATTTTTGCTCCCTTGTTGTCTTCCACTGTGTACTCAGAAGACAATTTCTCTCTGACAACGAACAGTATACGGCGACTGTGTGGAATGTAGGTGGTTACGTATGAAAATGTGGACGCACTTACCAACTTTCTTTTTTTTTCATTTTTTAAAGTAATTGATTTTAAAATCATATGGCGAAATAAAGACATTTATTAATAGGGGGCAGGTTTTCACTGCTAAGAGAGTATGTCCGTCAGATCAATTGGGGTATTGAAATATTTCGAAACAATTCCGTAGACTAACTTGCTTAAAAACTCATATCCCTGATGAGACGATAATAATAATTATTATCGTCTCATCAGGGATATGAAATTTTTAATTTATGTAATTAATTATCAATGTAAACCTTCAGCAGTTAAAATTGAATTACAGTTCATACCCAGGAACTGAATGTTCTCACAGAATTGTATGAAGAAACTTTAGAAATGATCATCATAAGTTGCTTATACGAACACCACAATCCTATGGAATGTTAGAAACATCCAACGTGTGAATTCCTTCACGATAGCAGCTTCTAAATCCTTATCTATTATTCAGGAGAGAAATAACGTTGTTAAAAAAGGCCACGGTATTTATAACGTCATCAAAAAAAGTTCACATTATATGTAGCGTTATCAAAAAATAGATCACGGTATCACTTTCTTGTTCCTGTTAACTGATTGCAGAAGACATTAATATCAGGTATTTTCTAGATCTAACATTAAAATACTAAAAATATGAAACTTTTCTAAAATCAGAAACTTTTCGTATGAGGCGTAAAATCTATTATATTAGCATATCTTGATGTCCCTAGTTATGATGCAAGCATTGGTCTTTCATAACTGATTTCAGTTGCTGTGGCATGCTTGCAGGCATTGAAAAACAGCGCTGGAGTCCAGTGAGAGATGCATAACTCTCTGTCCAGCGCTAGCTTAATCTGTGACTTGTATTAAAAATAACAATGCAACACAGACCTTCAGTATTCGAAACTTTGCTAGCATATTCCTAAGTCCTGCTTGTATCCCTCTATGTAATTGGGCAATTAACTTAACTTCCCAATTGGTTGTTCAATCAAAATTTTCAGACAAAAGCCAGAACTCAAAAATGCTCTGCAGTCTGAGAGATCAAAGTGAGAGAAAGAATATGTGATACGTACTGATAACATTCAACTTTTCTGCTCCTAATCAAAAAATTATACTAGAGAGTATTAAGATATAATAACGGTGAGTTCGAGCCAGAAACATGCTAGGTATTGCTTAGGTTGACAGTATTGATAAAATAACTGGAAAACATAGTTAAGGTTTTGACTACAGCTGTTGAGCTGTCCATCATGTTAGAACATCATGTTCATCATGTTGAAGCTCATGTTCATCATGTCAAATCTATCAATTTACTTACTGTAAAATAAATAAATTAGGAACGAAGTTCATATTCTATTTGTAAAATTTACAAATTATTATTGACATAACATCAACAACAAAATTAGGAAAGTTTTTCCCTAGCAATATCGAGTACAACATGATTAGTTTCAATACGTGTTGTTAATGTTGAGACAACATGGCAGCTCCAAAAAATGTATTGGTTTCAAACTCTACAATTACTCTCACTAACTCCAAGTATTGTCGTTCGATTCAATGATGAACATACAATGCAAATTTCCAATTAAATGATGATCATACAATACAAATCTTCGATTAAATGATGGTCATACAATAAAATTTTTCGAATAAATGGTAATCGTGCGATACAAATTAGATGATGATTATACCATTCAAATTAAGAAATGATCATACAAAATGAATTAAATGATGATCATAAAAACAAATTAAATGAGGATTATACAAAAAATTAAAAGATGATGATACAATACAGAATTAGAACGCAGCTCTAAAATGCTCACTCAAGAGAATGATCAGAAGTTAGTTTTACAGCGTCACAACTCATAAAACAGTTACTGCAAAGACAATATTTTTGGGCAGTTCCAACGAATACGACAATGTACTATCGTCAATTTCTGGTTATCGGAAGCTCTAAACGAGAGGTCACTTGGAATGGGTGACCGAATTTTGATTCCTGCTCTGCATCCTGGTTTTGTTTAACAAGAACCGTTGAAATAATTGCTGAGGCTTTACTTTCCAGAGCCAACTGGAACATTATGCATCATGCAACTGATGTGACCTACGCAAGCTGTGATGGAAGCAAGAGGTCACGCACTCAAATAATAGAACTTCAGAGATGGAAGCAATGCAGGAGGAAGGGACGACTAACTCTTCACCGGGAACAGGGAAGAAGGAAAATTTATTTTCTGAAGGATTCGTGCAAATCAAACAAGAGGATAACACTCAATAAAGTCCGGCAATAGAAATGGGGTAAAATGGGAGCTAAATAATTAAAATGACTTATTAACTATTGAAAAAAACATCAATTGATAAAATAAGAAAGCACCAAATGATATATTTTGAAAGACTCTCATCAACTTAGAATACGAGTAATTGTTCTGTCGCAGAGTTTGTGGTCAAAAACTATAGCACGCTCATTAATTCATAAAACTGGTGTTATTATTATTATGAAGGTAACAGATGTGACTGCTGTGTCAGTTGAAGAAAAGTTTCCTCAGAATATCTAATAGGAAAACAATTAAAAAACTAATAGAAAAAATGTAAGGAAAACTTGCAGTTAATGGGCCGTTGACATTAATTACTGGAATGAGAAGTTTTCCAAGCTTTATGCCAATGATGCTTGATACATTCTGCTTTTCCTTGCTAACGGTGTTTTATTTCTTCATTTGTACTAAAACTAAATGCTCTTCATTTCTAATCAATAACAATTACCGACTACGAGAAAATTTAGCCGGCAACAATCGTGTTAAAATCCTAGAAAAAATCTTGATAGATTTGTCTTATCTTGTCTTCAAGCTAAAGCTGCATTAGGGCTTGAAGTCAGTGCTTGAAAATAACAGAACATTTTGCTCTTGCAATCGAGAAAACTTGGATCATTTGGCTGACCAAGCCTGACTGGAGTCAGAAAACTCGTGCTCTGCCCTCAGTTGACGGAATATATATTCGTTGAATATTTTTCTGTGTTAGTGAACTGGACGCTGTAGTCGTTGAACAATAGAAAAAGTTTTGTATCTGCTTTCGCTCCTCTCCCTCGGTGGAATGTGACTGTTACAGTCTCTGGAGGCTTTAGCACGCTTCCTGCAATGCCTGTCTGCTGTGAACACATGTGAGGTCTTAAGCTGCAGCAGCAGTTGCCACTGCGTGCACTGCAACGAGCAGCAGCAGTTGCCACTGCGTGCGTGCACTACAACGAGCAGGAGCAGTTGCCACTGCGTGCACTGCAACGAGTAGCAGCAGTTGCCACTGCGTGCGTGCACTACAACGAGCAGCAGCAGTTGCCACTGCGTGCACTGCAACGAGCAGCAGCAGTTGCCACTTCGTGCACTACAACGAGCAGTAGCAGTTGCCACTGCGTGCACTACAACAAGTAGCAGCAGTTGCCACTGCGTGCACTACAACGAGTAGCAGCAGTTGCCACTGCGTGCACTGCAACGAGCAGCAGCAGTTGCCACTGCGTGCACTGCAACGAGTAGCAGCAGTTGCCACTGCGTGCGTGCACTACAACGAGCAGCAGCAGTTACCACTGCGTGCACTGCAACGAGCAGCAGCAGTTGCCACTGCGTGCACTGCAACGAGCAGCAGCAGTTACCACTGCGTGCACTGCGACGAGCAGCAGCAGTTGCCACTCCATGCGTGCACTACAACGAGCAGCAGCAGTTGCCACTGCGTGCACTGCAACGAGCAGCAGCAGTTACCACTGCGTGCACTGCAACGAGCAGCAACAGTTGCCACTTCGTGCACTGCAACGAGCAGCAGCAGTTGCCACTGCGTGCACTACAACGAGTAGCAGCAGTTGCCACTGCGTGCACTGCAACGAGCAGCAGCAGTTGCACAACCACTCGTGCCACATTAGAGCCAGCTGTCCAACAGAGCGACCATTACCAACATCCACGACCCTAACTGCTGCAGCGCTCTACATCCAGCAAATACGCTCTACATCCATTGTATTTGCTCCATTACTTCTCTCCTGCGGTGCTCTGCGTTCATGCGAAATCTTAGGCAACATTATGGCATTACTGAAGCAACGATTTATCTATGTCAATGTGATGAAGGTATAATTCTTTCGAGATACTTATTAAATAATTTACCATTTTATTAGGAAAATTGATTAAGATATCTTAGGTGTTTCAAAATTAATTTTAGAATTAATTTACGTTTGAGATTGTACTGGTTTAAGTTTTGCGCATATTTCTGAAGCACATATGAATGTTTCAAACTAATGTGTAAAATGCTTTGGTTGTCTTGTGTGAACGTGCGAATTTTTTTCCTTCATTTCTTTTTGCTGCAACGCATGATGTCGGAGTATCCATTAATATTTTCTCTCTTTGCCCAGTAATATTTTCTTACATTTTGGTTGAGGTGAGAGTGTCACGGAATGGTCTTTATTTCTAGGAATTCATTTTTATGCTATATTTCATCTAGTGAAAATTAATTTGACCGCAGGAAGTTCACAGAGCATAACACAACTGTTCAATATAGTCAGATCTTGGATGGGAAAGTTCTTGGTTCACATACAGAGTAGAGTTTTTTGTTGCAAAGTTCTTCAAAATTTTATGTTCTTTGACAATTTTAATGTCAAGTTGCTACAGTTCTTTTTGCTTACAAGTTAACAGGTGTGAATTTAAAATTTCTTCACGTTTTCAATATTCACTCTTTGGAAATATATACTTCGTAGCCACTGTACAATTTTTATAATGAATAAATTTTGTAGAACACTGACTAATTTCACTTTGAAACAGACTGATTAAAATTTACATTGATCAATAATCTGAAATATACGTGGCAACACTTCCCAAAATCTTCTGCAGGCCCCAGATTTGTTCTCTTTAATAGGAACCAAGAATTTGTAAATTTATTTTCCAGAAACAAATATAAGTACCCTGAAAGGACTATAATTTGATACCAATAAATATGCTAGAAACCCCTCCATGTTCTTCCGTATATATACTCGCGTATGTCACCGAACGCGTGCCTAGCTTCACTTTTGTCCCTTGTGAGAAGTTGATAAAACTTTTCAAACTCCTCATCATGGATTTCAATTACAAACCAATCATTGAAATTCAACGCAAAATCCATTCGATAGATTGTTTATGGCAAAAGAATTTAATCTACATCAGTCCGACAGTCTCTGGGATATTCAAGATGCCTCTGCTGTACTTAATGAACTACGCAAAGTTCTTGAGACTATCATGACTACAGTGGAGTGGTTAACAATAATGATAAGTAAACAACACTGCAAAAGACAAAATAAAAATATGATAAAATGATAAAAGACGTCGTGCTAAAATAAATATACAGGGTGGGCTAAAAGTAAGGTTACAGTTAACACTTAAACAGATAATGAAGTACCTGTAACCCTAATTTTGGTCCACCTTGTACTATAATGTGCAATATGTGACTTGAGAAATCAATTAATTAATTAATCAATTCTTAAATAAATTACTGAAGAGAATTTTGATATATTACCGAATCATTATCAGACAATGGAGGTACTTTGTGAACTAACCCTATTTGGGAACAATATCATTGTGGCTGGCAAGATTCTTTTATCCTGCGTATTTTATTGCCTGATTGTATTAGCAGGGGAGCAAAATATGCTCACCCACTGGGACCGCCTTCGTGCCCTCTAGGGCATTCACCCCACATGGAGGACCTCTGGTTCCACCATGAAGCCAGCGTACCACCGTACTCCCTGACAGCGGACGCCACATCAACAGCTGTCGCACTACCTTACTCCTCCCAACTTTGCATAATTAATCCGCCCAAAAATGCCTCTATGGAGCGCTGTCCCTCTAGAGCTGCAAATTCGAGACGCCATCTGGAGAGAACAGGCCTAAGATCATGGGTAGAATGTTGTTAAAGTTGCTTGGGTATTACTTAGTAGCGGCATTTTGGAGACATCGGTTCCCATTAGGGGGAAAAGAGTCATAAGTTTTGAGCAGTGCCCACTGGAATGCTGTACGAGTAGCGTTTTATAACTCATTGCCTCTTTATGGTATGAAGGCTCTTCTTTTTTGAATAAGATCAGGTTTCTGCTTAAGCGTTCATTTAAAACCAAGAATGAATGTTACAGAAATATGTTTCAACTAGAACTTCAGTTTCCATTTTATACTTAGTGAGAATAATACTCCAAATAATTTAAAGAAAATTTCTACCATCGCTTTAGAGTTCAGAGTTTGTCTTCTATTGTGGAAGTCAGTCTTCTAAGTCTAGTAAATACAAGTGCCGTCTCCACAACTCTAGCCTCGAGAATAGCAAGACTTCAGCCTTGGTCTATAGAGCAGCTACCATGTCTCTTCTATCTGGACACGTCGTGGCCACGCAGCCCAGAACACGCCATTACGTCACCTAGAAAATAATTGGTCCATGCATTTTAGTGTCAGTTTGTCAAACTCCAGCAGCACAGATAGAAATTTGAAAATGTAGTTTAATTCATATATAGCAGTGCTCTCTTTGTTTTCTATTTATACGTCGTCATAATGAACCTGTATAGAATTATTATTGGACCAGTAACTTTTCGATTGGTTGGGGGGGTATTAAATGGAAAATTTCTTGGTGTACATATATTTGTTTCCCCTCACTGTAACACAGACGACGATATTTCATTATAGAATAGAGACCTACACGTTCTCTTAAGAAAAAGATGATTTACGTAAGAAAATTCTTATTCGTTGCAAATCGTTACATTTGCTTCTTTTGAGATAGTGTAAGCCTTGAAAGTCAAGACTACGAGAGTAAGTCCTGCATTCAGTCGAGTTCAGCAGTATATTTGCATCTAACTTAGAGCACAGACTAGGAGCTGAGAATTAAGTGGGCGATGCAGTCACTGGAGCTGATATGAGTGAGTTTAGTGTTCGAGCAGAAGTCAAGGTGTGTAATTATCTCGAATAATTGTCCTGAAACACGCTACAAGTCTCTACTGGATTTCAAAGCTCATTTGTTATGAAGGGAATGCAGCGGCTGTTGTGTGGAATTTTCTGATACTTTAATACCGGTAAAATCACATGAATTTTACACGTAATAACTTTATTGTCCGTTTCTAATATTCAATAGCAAAACCCCAAGTACAAGCCATCTCTAGGTAATCATACCCTCGTACAGCTTCAGAGTTATATGTTTTATAGGAAATTTCAATTGAATTTAGTACATAAACTTTTTCACACTACCCATGTTCTCTTACAAAATCATACCAATTGATAAGTGAAATAATTTTAGTGTGTCTATTCTATTTTTAAAGACTGAAATCACAGCATGAATTGTAAAATTTAGATGATACACAAGGTAAAGTGTGGAGATTCTTAACAAAATATGGATCACAAATCAAAACCGAGCCATACTATATCGAATAGGAAACAGAATTTGCAGAACAATAGGTACATGACATTCTTTTAAAAAATGAATTTAGCAGATGAATCGTAAACCAGTGAAGATTGTCACGTTTCAACGTCCAATTTCAAAACTTAAATTGCCGATATTAAAATTACTCATTGCATCCAAATTGATTAGCTAGTGGCTTTCATTTTACCTTGTTTTTGAATCTTTTTTGACACTGTTTAGTTTAGCGTTGTCGCCTAACTTCAACAGCTGTAAAAGGTAAATTGCACAACATTCCAACATTCCAGTAGATGAAATACTTGACATATAAACTGATGCTATTCATCTCCCACACACTTGCTCCATTGACTTCGAATTTTCAAACAAGTTGATCCAATTCGAGAGTTATTAGCAACCAGTCCCAATGAAATGACTTTTTCGTGACCTTTTCTTCAGCGAAGACTGCGGAGGGAAAAAACAAGCTACTGATCAACTCATGAGTATTCATAAACTTATATCGTTTTGACTTTCGTCGGACAGCCTCCATCTATAACTGCGTTTATGTGTGTTTTTGTGTTGCGTGTGCAAAATTCTTCGACGCTGAGGAACTTTGAGCTACAGTCAATCCATTCTTCGTGCTTCTTCTAAGAATGAGAATTGAGGAATTGAGCTGTGGGATCTCCAGCGTCGGTAGATCAAGTTAGGCGCAATTAAAATGAGTTACTTTTTTTAAATATGGCGTCATTTTGTCAGGTAATTCAGAAGCGATGTTGTGTTAATGACAAAAAATTGTGAAAGTATGAATCTTTATTATGGCATTAGTAGTAATGGAGAAACTGTGAGCATATCTGAAGAATATATTTTCGTGATAAGCTTGCTGCTGGCTCGTCACGCTCACCAGTTTGTAATTAGACCAATTAGTCACGCAAGCCAGTTTGCTAAGCAGATCAATTGGTCAAGCAGGCCAGTTTATTAAGTAGGCCAATTGGTCAAGCAGGCCAGTGTGCTAAGCAGGCCAATTAGTCACGCAGACCAGTTTGCTAAGCAGATCAATTAGTCATGCAGGCCAGTTTATTAAGTAGGCCAATTGGTCAAGCTGACCAGTTTGCTAAGCAGGTCAATTGGTCAAGCAGGCCCGTTTGTCAAGCAGGCCTGTTTGTCAAGCAGGCCCGTTTGTCAAGCAGGCTAGTTTGTCAAGCAGGCTAGTTTGTCAAGCAGGCTAGTTTACCAAGCAGGCCAGTTTGTCAAGCAGGATAGTTTGTCAAGCAGGCTAGTTTGTCAAGCAGGCTAGTTTGTCAAGCAGGCTAGTTTGTCAAGCAGGCTCGTTTGTCAAGCATTCTAGTTTGTCAAGCAGGCTAGTCAGTGAAGCAGGTCAGTTCACAAAACGGGTTGAAAAGCTAACTAAATTGAGATTAGCAATACTTGCTATACATAGATGTGCGGAGAACACTGTGAGTTTATTAGGAGTATCGTATTGATATAATGGAGAAATAACGAACAGATGTTAGTGTGAGTGACTATCTCATTTGTAACTTATGTTTTGGACAAATACAGATATAAATTTGACATGTAAACAAGATTAATTCCACTAGTCACTGCTTGTAGGCTAATGCTCCTCTAATTTTTGAAAAATTTTATTCATAAAAAGCTAGTTAACATGAAATGCGTTTATGTATCCATTGCTACTCATAAAAAGTTTTTTTCAGTAGCCATAGTACTGCCCGCTTGTCCACCTGCTCTTGTGTTAACATTAAATGTTATCAAGACAATTGCATGCGAAGGCAGTGAAAAAATACATCTCTTGAAAATGCTCACTTGACTTGTGAGCACTTAACTTGCGTACTAATTATACGCGCGCATTTATCTTCAGCATCATTATAATTGCTCACTGACAATGCGTAAATAACTTACTCATACTATACATAAATTGTTCAGAAATAAAAAGCTTAATGACCTCATTTTATTAGGAAGCTACAGAAGATGGTTGTCTTACCATACATTCAAAATAATGAATTTCTGAGTACACTGCGTTCTATGCTGTGATTCAAGTGACTCTTCGTAAAAACCATCAAAATCTTCAGTTACAAACTTGAGTCTTTAATGTAAGGAAGGCTCTCTCATACGTGCATTAAATAACGACACAGGCAACTTCATTGATGTCCAGCATACGAGCTAAGCTTCTGAGGTCAGGTCATGCCTGCTCGAGGGTAGAAAATCATTGCTTAGGTCGTGAGGTCTCCTCTAGAATAAGCGAGGGGAGGACTGCATTACTGAGTGATTGAAATACCACAGCCATACATTTGGATGCCGTTTAGCCTGGAACTGACTTGGGTTATGTCAGGCATGGATGTCTCATTACGAATACCCTTTAGTCACGCACTGTAAAATGATTACGATGGCGCTGAAAAATGAGTCCTTATACTACTTTAGGAAGCAGAAGTGCCTCGGCAGTACAACATTAGTGATCACAAGTCAGCTCTTGCATGTGGCTCGTGCTGTGCAATTTTTCAAGCTAGAAAAATGCGAACATGGCACTGGATTCTCAAATGATCAGGAGCAAAATATGCATGCTGTGCATGGGTGGACGCTTGTATGTATTTATGAACCTAAATAGAAGGGCACGCTTTCGTACTATGTATTCAAAAGAAGAAAATTATCTAATTTTATACTAGTTTATGATACTATTTAGTTGTTGGAATTTTACCAACATTTTTAGCAGTGATGTTATCTTTGTATAAAGTTACAATCTCGAAACTGTCTGTTAAATTTGTTGTAGCAGCTTTACGATGTTAAACAGAGCGCCGGACTGCAGTAGAGTGCAAGTGCGGCGAATTTCATAATAGCAAGACAAACAAGACCTCGTAAGATAATGAATTGAAAATTCCTTTTTGGGTTTCATTTCCTTTCATTTCCTATTCAAAAACTTCGTTGATTTAGATTAAAATGCCCGAGTACACCGTACACTGCACGCACTTGACTGAAATAGTTGCACGAGATGTGAGTGTTCACGACCGTGGGGTGTGTATCGTGTAGTATTCCTGCTCAGTAGTTTGGTCTCAAGCAACAGCTAATGAAATCTCTATTTTTTGCACAACCTTCGTATACTTTTTCATTTGGTGTCCGTAATGAGCTTAACTAGGCGCGTTAACAAGCAGTGTGTGTATAGATATCGATCACGACAATAAAACAGAGGAAGAAACAAACTTTTTACTAAAATCGTTTTCTGTGACTCTCATGATACAAGCATTATTTCAGCGTTTTAATTCTGACCATAATTTATTTAAACTGAAATAAATACGCATTTCAAGGTACGTTGAAAACTTTCCCCCCGAAGTATATTCACTCGGACAATTGGAATACAGTCTTCACAAGTGGCTCAAAAAGCTTGATTCTTGCGAGTTCAAATTTTCTTCCTACAGTAATAAATCATCAAAAATGTACAGATTACGCCAGCTGAACGTGGAGTTATAAGACGATGGGCTGAGGGCTGTCTGGTGTCACGTCACGCATGTTCACGTCGACGAAATGTATCTGGGACACACATTCACGTACAGCTCATTCACTGTAGTCGTACATTAGAGTTCTATTTTGTGTCATCCCTCAACATTCATGTTGTCTCTCAGTTTGAGTACTAATATCTGACTTCTAAAGCTATTCGGATTGACATATGTCTATCTTTTCACCGGAACAAAGTGGTAAGTTGAATTAAATGAAGGTCAACGCAAGTGCTACATTAACGAAGAACACTGCATTGATAACACAGGTTATTATAAGAGAAATGGCAATGCATTCGTACGGGTAAATTTAAAAATGCTGTAATTATGATCAATAAATTGTGGTAAAAGTAAAATAACTCAGTATAAGCAAGCTCGTTGGAGGTCGTCGTTTTATCCGAAGCTTTGTGCATCATTTCCTGAGGGGAAAAAACAGTATGCAAAAAACTCAGCTGACGAATTCTTTCCTTTTATTGGCGTTGAGACATGCATATATTGCAGGCAACATTAGCCTTATTGACAGCCCGTCTCTCATAGCAAAAATATCCCAGAGGCTGTGAGCTATTGCTTCGAAAGCTAAACCTGTTGTCGTCATCGGCGGGGCAGAAAAAGAGCTGCTTATGGCAGATGAAATATGTGTCCAAATTTAGGTTGGACAGAGTGATAGGAACTCTATTGAAACAGATTCCATTAAGTTTAGGCACTAGCTTTTCAAATACAAGATTTTGTGCAAAATTGATTATTCTTTCTCTTGAAAGCTATGTTTTAGTTCTGATCAATCACGGAGTGAAAAATCTTTTCGATTGGTTTTAGCCTTGAAGAAGCAATTAACAGTCGAGTTTCAGTACAAATATTTTGGTGACGGAGGCAAACTACTGATGTTATAATTCACTTGTTGCTGTGACTGACGTCAATGCCGGTGTTGTAACTACATAATGCAGGTGTAACTACATAATGCAGGTGTTGTAACTACATAATAGAAGTGATCAAACTGCATAATAATGCGTTACTAGCAAGTTCTGCTGAAGATATATGAAAAACATTAATATTACGAGAATTGATATTTATAATTACGATGTAGGTTCAAGCAGTTCCATTCAGTTTGATCAAGTCAATTGAATTTGCCTAAAAAAATCCGCCCCCAGATTTACATCGCTTGAAAAAAAACCAACAAGTTTCTGTTGACCTGTTCTGTGAATGAAATTGAACAATCAACTGAGATAGTATTGTCGTAAGGCTTTTAAGAACTGAAAACCAATCTATGCATTTTTCAATATTAAGGCTATAAGTTAGACTCGTAGATTCCTAATACCAGTTGTTTCACATGAGTTACTTCAGTTTCAGTTGTTTGACATGAGTTACTTCAGTTTCAGTTGTTTGACATGAGTTACTTCAGTTTCAGTTGTTTCACATGAGTTACTTCAGTTGTCAAGACCATGATCACCTTTGAATGAACATCATTTGCGACTTTCAGTGTACAGAAGAAGAAATAATATTTTATTGATGAATTTTAGACTGGAAAACTAATTTTGAAAATGTTGATGGATTAATTTTAAGGAATGTCACGAAATATAACGTCAATTCAGAATGATGGATGAGTGTTAAGGAATAGATTACAAGAAACACACAGGCACGACTACTGCAATTGTTTCGAGAGAAAGGTCAAGAATAAGTTCACATCTCACCATATTAAGTGATGCTGAAAATTGTCTGAGGATATTGGTGAAATTGAGGAACCGGAAACAAACGATTGCCTCTGTATTTTTAAGTCGTTCCTTCTTCCATGCCCTCAGCTAATCCAAGGCAACCATAATCTTAAGAACCAGAGCTAAACCAGGGCAACCACAGTCTTAAGAACCAGGACTAGACTTGGGCAACCATAGTCTTAAGAACCAGGACTAGACTTGGGCAACCATAGTGTTAAGAACCAGAGCTAAACCAGGGCAACCACAGTCTTAAGAACCAGGACTAGACTTGGGCAACCATAGTCTTAAGAACCAGGACTAGACTTGGGCAACCATAGTGTTAAGAACCAGAGCTAAACCAGGGCAACCACAGTCTTAAGAACCAGGACTAGACTAGGGCAACCATAGTCTTAAGAACCAGGGCTAGAATAGGGCAACCATAGTCGTAAGAAGCTAAATTCTGATAGTCATACAGTGAATATTTTACTAGCTGGTGAATACTTTAATTGCTCATTAAAATGTAGCACCATCTAGGATGATATTATATATTCTTATTGACATACTACTGCTCACACGTATTGCACTTTATTCACAGTCGCTATACATTGGTCGAAGGAGATATTTTTTCTGATAATATTATAGCAATAAATCAATCTGCAGTATGAAAAATTGTTGGATTATGTCGGTTGCATCGATCCTGTACATCTTCACGGTACCAATAAATCAATCGCTTGTTCAACGATCCAGCAAGTTTCGTGATGTGAATTTTTTATGAACAGCAAACTGAAAAGTCTATTTTTCGTCTAACAGTTGATACATTTCTAAAATATGCAAACGCTGATATTTCTGAACCTAGGTAAAGCATAGAACAACTTATGATAATGGCCTACACGTTGTTCACACATGCTACGATTGAACGCATTTCACACCTAAACACCTCGGCTCATTTTTTCTTGATGCGACAGCTGTCAAACAACTTCTAAAAAATCGAACCATCCATCCAGCCAACCCTCCGAGTCCAGCAACTCCCCTACTCTGGTCTTGGTTATCAGATTCACCCTTGTATTGGTGAAGCGGATCGATACCTCAGCACCAGGGTGAGGGTAGAGGTTCGAATCCTTAGATCGAACTCAGAGACTCGAAGGGAGTGGCCACGCGCGCCATCGTCTGACATTGTTTCCGCTCTGTATTTTACGATTGCTTTTAATAACTCAAGGTAGCAAGGTAGAGACGTGTGTATTCTTCGTTGTGTAATTAGGAATATCCTGAAATGAATAAAATGTGAATTAACGTTAGAGTGCGTTCAGGCTGAGTACATAAAATACGCAAGCGACAGCGTAGAGGGAGAGCTCGGAAAATATTGATTTTTCTCGTAGCGCTGTGTGACGTTGCAATAATGTTATTCCAGGCTCACCGTGTGGCAGAGATCCATTTGTGGTTGAGTGATCATATTCTCATGGTAGTGGCTCAATTTGGTTCACTCTTTCATAATTGTCATTGGTTTTCTTCACTTAATAATTATACACAAAAGTCAAATTACAGAGCTACCTAATGAATTAGAGTCAAATGTGGTGATCAAACGCTGGGAGGGTAAATCAATGATCTGGGACGTACCTGCTGGAGTTAAATTGACTTGTTTAACTGAACATTGTTTAGCAGATATTTTATAGTTATGTTCTATTTTCGGTGTAAATTACTGGCAGTTTTCTTTTAAGCGGTTTTAAAAACGGTTGAAATAACAATTGAAAAATATCTTTATATAAAACCAAAATTTTATGTACATTCACTTCGCAACTGGTCTCAATTTTTCCATCTGGAACACGAGCCTGAAGATGCACTGGATATTCTTGAAGTTCATACATGTGTTGAAATAATATTCCCCGAACACAAATATTTTGTGTCAATATACAGGGTGGCTTAAAAAAAGCCAAGAAGCAATTGACGTGACTCGAAAAGTGTTTGTCGAAGGAAAAAGCAAATAATCAATCAGAAGAAGATAATAAATTCAACAAAACCATTTAATGTTAATGAATTAATGCCATCAGACCACAAACATTATGCAAGGGGATACATAATAACATGGCCATATGAACACATGTGAATTAAGGGTGACCTGCTGAAAGGCGTAATCTTTAAAAAATAGATATTTTAATCGAAATAAAGAAGTTTTTATCCGGCCTGCAGAGCTATGTACGTTTTTCGCTTCGACAAAGACTTTCTGAGTTATACTTGCTTGTTTTCGGGTCCCATAGCGCTGGGAAACCCTGTATAGATCGTAATTGATTTTTACCATATTCCATAACTCCACATGCTGCATCTAGTTATTTAAATTTAGGATAGTGCGCTTTGGAAAGTTATTTTTCATTTTATATGCAATGGGTAGCACAAAATCTCCATGAAAGTCCATCAAATCGAAAACATTTTCCTGTTTTTTCATATTGTGTTGCGCAGCTTCATCACTATGCACTGTTTCATTTGGAATGCAGAGAAACCCTTCTCTGCATCACTCGGGCGACTTCGATCGTCGATATTTTGCCGGGGTCCTTTGTTTTCAGAGGGTTTGTTTCACAAACGACACAGCCCTCTTGGTGCACGTGGATGGAGCCCCAAAATAAAACCTTGTGAACTGAAGAAATGCATTTAAAGTTCTACAGCACAGCAGTAGTTTTGTCGCAATCGGAGTGGCCCAGCCAAGCTGACGGATTACGGGATTGTTCCTATTTGAAAGACAGGGAAGTCCTGGACATGCCTCCATGAATTTCTTATTTTACATTGACTTTGAAACACGGCTTTGTCTAGTCTGCCTAATGGCTTGCAGTTCAAAAAGAGAAAAACGGAAGAAGGGTAAAACTCACGCATCGGTACACATGACTTACGTCACTCAGAAATTTCACTTTGTTGATCATGCATTATAATGTGCGTAAAAGGAGTTAACTACATATGTTTATAATAAATGATATATTTTCCTGAATTCCCTACTTCTATTGCTAGTACATAGGATAAGACTCTAGTTTATTTCAACCGTGTTCACTATTTTTGATGCACTATCATTGAATGTGTTAAAAATCTATTCAAATCATTAAGTTGTTCAGATGAGTACTAAGTAAACGTGACGGTGTCAAGCACTTGTTTTCAACGCTCCTAGTTATTACTTTGTGTTGAGTTGGCGAGTTTGTGTAGCGTAAACAAGTCTACTACTGAATGCAATTTTAAAAGTTTGTTTTAAAATATTAGGTTAAATAGTTTGCACGTTAGTAAGAACACTTCACACGACTTCAGGGGAGAAAAGAAAACTGCCATAAGTTTTATTGTTGTGTATAACACGTGAATTTCTGTACACAAGTGATCACTGATAATGAAACATTCTGAAGAAGAAAAAACCTACGTGAATTGTTATCCGTTATTTTTACTGAATTTGTACTCTTTGGACAGTTTCTCTTACAAATGCTGTTTATTTTACGCTCTCTATCTGAAATAAAATTTTGTGAAGAGAAACAGTCCGTTTTTGATCCATAAATGAATAAAATAAACCCGCAGAGTCCTCCCCCCCCCTGGTTGTGAGTAGAGCTGTCTCTCAACAAAAACGTATATTAATCTAGAAGAATATTTACAGAGGCAGTTCTCACCTCGGCCTAGTTGCCATTACGAAAACACCGCTGTACAAACTCTCTTCTTTTCGATAAATCGCTTAGCAGGCAAAACTGACTAGAATTAACACTCTCCTCGCCAGTGCCTGATCAGTCTGCTGTGCGAAATTATAATTCATTTTAGAACAATGGGCAGTTTTATTATTTGAGTATTTTTTTTAATTTCTATCGTTGATCTAATATATCGATTTATACAACTTTCTCGGAACAAATTATCTTGAACATCGGTTTTATTTCGTTTTCATACGGTTTTATTTGGCCTATTTGATAAATTATTCACAACAGTTGAAGAAAACATTAAATAAAAATATATCCGAGATCAAAGTGAAAAGAGAACGAGACACAAAAACGAAATAATAATGAAAGAAACAACTACATAGAGCTGGAGAGCAAGAAAAAAGCAACGAAAAACAAAACGCAAGAAACAGAGCCATTCAGAGGGTCAGAAACAGTGAAGCAAAGAGAGAGAGAGAGAGAGGAAAAGAATGGGAGGAAGGACGCATGTGAAGGGAAAGCACAGTCCTGCTGTGCTGCAGTGACAGCTCCCCTCACACACACGCGCCCGCACGCGTTCACGAGGGTGATGCCTGGAAGCAGACGAGGGGAGACGGTGTGTCTGGGATGGTGCAGATTAAGAGGGGAATGTGGGATAAAATAAGGCAGAATCTGCGCACTAGAGAAACAGAGAACGACGGGGAAAAGTGAAACCTACAGGCAGAATGATGGTGTTAATAGGAATACAAGGAACAAATTAGAACAGTATAGAAGTGGAGTGGATTAGAGAGGATGTGGTAAAGATTGAATTTAGGAATCGTTAAGACTAAAAGTAACTGATGAACATGAATAAATAAGACGAAAGTACGAAAGAAAGACAGCGACATTTCGAACAACGTGACTGTCGATAATAATTAAATAAAAGAGAAACAAAGAATGAATAAAAGAGACACAAACAGGATCTAACATATTTTTTATTTTGTGTGTTGCCATTATAAGGAGAATAAATGAAGAGCTAGTTAAGGGAAAATTAGTTAGAAAAGCTATGTATGAGAAGTACAGAAGTAAAAAAAGAAATAGACGAAGTAACAAATAAAAGGTGCAGAAAACGACGAAAAAGGGGGTTAAAAAAAGAGGAAATTAGCGTTAAAATGAGTGCAATATGTGTGTATATCATAGTTCTGAAATTCCTTCAATCGATCAGAAAATGAGAAAACAAAGTAAGTAAATGCAAAAAACGTGTTTCTAAATTAAAGGAGGTAAAAGATGAAATTATACAGCAGGAGCAACGAGAAAATCCCCGAAGGAGCAGAATAGAATAGAAGGAAATATCACAACCGGAATGAATCGTTTGGTCCATAATATTGAGAAATAATTTTCTCACGACGAGTTCTGAAATCAATTAAATGGAAACCAGTGAACTACAGCAGCAAAGCCTCTGAGCGAGTCAAGATCGAGTGATACACCAGGGAGGAGTTGGGGTGGAGTTGCTCAGAACACGCAAGGATTTGCTTGATTTGCTTTGCTCTCAGTCTCGTGATTGCCTGCGATGCCAATCAAGAGACTTCCAAAGCCAGCATTGGCTGTTACAATGTTTAGAGGAGATGCCAATTCATGGCATCAGGTTGTTTATTGCATCAAGATGCCATGAATGTTTATGAATGTTCGTTGCATAGGTGTTTCATGGCTCTCGAGTCAGTTACTGAACAGTGTTCACTACATCGTCATTTTTTACTCTAGTTTAATGGTAATCACCGGTACTGTGTTATTTTGAATAAAATAAAACTGTTCAACTGGCGTTGTGGACTTTATATACAGGATGCGTAACTTATTTGAGTTCACTTGTTATTTTTAGCATAGCAGCAAACTATTTGAATTCATGTTTTCTGTATGTCACAAGTATCAATGGCAGCCTGTATGCTTGCACAAGAAATTATGAAGTTAGCGTGGCTAACATAGCAATTTAAAATTTAGACGATTTTTGTGAAATGTTATTTTAGTTAATGGGTAGAGGTTATTTTATTTCAGAAAAAGGAAAGGAAAACTTAAAAACCCTACCGAATATTACATCATTTGGTGCTACATCACACAAGGTTCAAGCAACGCAGGAATTGGTGGTGCAAAATTTTCATGATCACGTAAACAATAATATTTGGCCTCCTAGTTCCCCAGATCTCAATTTCCTGGATTACTCAACTATTCGCTTGACTGCTTCAATAGATTTAAGATTTAAATGAGACACAAGACTTTTTTTTCATTTAAGAAATAAAATAAAAGATTCAAATACGAAATACGATTAAAATTTGATAATTCAACAGGAAATGATGGAAGATGGCCATCGATGAGGGGAGGGAGGAGGACTGTACTGTGAGGGAAGGGAGTCGTGGTTGTGAGGGGAGGGAGGAGGACTGTACTGTGAGGGATGGGAGTCGTGGTTGTGAGGGGAGAAGGATTAGGAGGGACGGAAAATTATCCCTCAGGGATGTTGGAATAGGGGAGGAGATAGCAATAAATGAGGAAGCAAGATTTGAATAAATCAGGGGGAGAGAAACCGAAAATAATGATGTTGTGAAAAATGTGAGAGATGCCAAAGAAAAGACGAAAGAAATTATTGATCAGCATGAAGAATTAGAAGAGAATGAACGTTATGAAATAAAGTCATTGGAGTAGGAAAAAACAAATAAATGAACGAAGGAGTGATCACGGCTGGAGTTCGAATGAAAGTATATTGATGTGAAATGAAGAAAAAAAATTATTATCCGAATAAACTTGATGGTGGTGATGTAAGCAGTGAACTCAAAGTGAATCAAAAGACTTAAGGAAAGTGCAATAGAGTAAGAGAAATCAATGTAGAAAATGAGCACCGAAATACAATGATAAGATTGTAGACTGGAGAAGTAAAAAGATAAAACCATAAAAGAAGCATATGAGGAAAGTAATCTTGATTTGAAGTTAGAACAAACATATAGACGCGTAACGCCGCAAGTTCATAAACATGCTTGCAAAATTCAACGCAGGAGCTGGCTGTGATCAAAGAAGTCTACGGACATCATACGAATGGTTTCATTTACTTAATGCTCCTAAGTTGTCATCGTGGAACAATTGTTTAGGTTTTTCAACATTCATTCTTTTAACACATAAAGAATTAACCATGAGATGTCGTACTATAAATGCTTTATCTGGAAAGTACAATGGGCATTTAAGTGTTGCAGAAAGTCATGTTGTCGAAATAATCAGCCTTAATTTTCAGCAACCTGCTTATAGACATTTTTCAGTTTAGTAGATATTAGCTTCTTTGTTTCAATTATTCTGCTCAAAATGATGTTTAAAAATTTAATAGTTTTACAATCTTGTTTTGAGATTGTAAGATTGGGTTACTGTTGCCTTCATCTAGTTCAAGATTCATCATTTTTAAGTGTGAATGCATTTGTTTATTCTTCTAGCATAACAATTCAGACTTATATGCTTCGCTTGCTCGATATTACTCGCAACTGATTGACGTAACAGGCCTAGTTGATTTGCATACTTCAGTGCAAAGTAGAAAAACAGTCTGCTATTAATTTCTTTCATTTGCGAATTATAAGTTTCCTCGCCCGTGTAATCTGTTGGTGAGCTTATGCAGGTAGTGGAATTCGTGGGACACAATGGTCTTGTATCTTCACAGTCAAGTATCTTGAACTTCACAAGTCATGGTTATGGAATTATGTTTCTATTTTTTCTTGTCATGACGTTTTGCTGGTTTAAATTTGTTGAAACGCCTCAAGTATCAAATACGCTGGCCTTAACGTGTTTTGGTATTCTACGAATTGGCCATTATGTCTTCAGTTTCCTGGGATACATGGTAGAGTTTCACACTTGTGAAATGAATGGTGAGTTATATGACATAAGACTTGTGACGTGAAACTGGTGTATCACATGACTAACATGACGTGACATGAGATAACTAACACTTGTGACGTGAAACTTGTGTGTCATGGTTTAACTTTCACGTGGTGTCAGTTATAACTAAATCGATGTGTCGTGTTTCTCTTTCATGACACTCTTGTTTTCATTGTCATAGTTTAAGGACACACTAATTTTTTGGCTGGTCATTATAACGTCACAATGTGATGTGGCATACTTGTAAATTGGTGAGCCTGCAGTCAAAGACCTCACTGTAATCGACCAAGATTGCCAGCCCTATCTATCTATGTATATCAGCACTCCTTCCGATCACGTGCTGTGTTAGTGCCGAGTGTACGAAGACTCGTATGCAGAACTTGGACTGAATTTGCATGCTGTTGTATTGGTGTGTGTTCGTGTTAGTGAGTCTGGATGTGACTCCGTGATTGTTTTATACGGTTTCCGTGTGCCTTTGATGTTCTTAAGTTTGCGTATATTGAATTATATTTGTCTCTGTTTTAGGGTTCGTTGATGGTTAATTCTGAAGCAACTTCGTGTTGTGCATTAGTTTGTAGTATCAATCCAATTCAATTCTATGCACACTGATGTATAGATACATTCGTGATTAAAGTGTATTTGTGTATCGGTGTATAGTTATAACCTACATCTCTGTCTATTGCGGTATTGTGTATGGTAAGAAGAGTGTGTTTCAGTGTTTGTGGGCTGGCACATAGTTGTATGGAAATAATTTTTACGCTTGGTGAGCTTGTATAGAGTAGTACGCATATATTTTAAAGTTTTGTATGTGTGTGTTCAGTATCTGGCGAATATTTCAACGTTTTGTGTGTTGGTGTTGCGGCATTTTCTGAAGTACTCGTCATGGTTGTTTTTCGTATTCTGTGTGTCAATTACCTGTGACTTGAAAAGATGTTGTTTATGTATTGACGTCCGCTGTGCATCTCACACACTACCTTTGAAAGTTGAGTTCGGTTGCTTTAGCGTTACAGTTTGTTTTGTTTGTCTGCGTGCTGCATTATATTGGCGTGTGCTTTCATTTACGTTTACTGCTGAACATGTGACCAAATGCCAGTGTATCTTTTTACCCAAAAGTATACTGTAGTGTAATCGCTTCCACGTCTTTTTGTTCGTGAGTGCAAGAGTTGATGCGTGTGTGTGTCACGCAGGTCTCGTCAAACATCGACCGAAATGCGTGACTCACTCACGCCTCACATGCAATTGTCCATATGGATTTCGATGCACAGAAACTCTGTGTGTTCAGGTGCTGCTCATACAATCATGTCGCTGCTCTGTACTGCGTTCTTGTATGTTGTTGCACCGTGACTGTTGTTCTTGTGACGTGCATGTAAACAAGAATATTCTTACGCGAACGAATATTTTCCTGAAGCGCTGCAGAAGGTACAAGTAATGCTACAGTGTGAGTTTCTCACTAAAAAGAAGCTTATCCAGGGAATTCATAAAGTGGTTCCAAAATTTTCAGAAATAAAACGTTGATTTACGAGACACAGAGTATGCGTGAATTACAGCTGATCTTGACATGCTGCTTCTCTATTGAAGCCTGAGGTTGCGATGCCGTCACCGGCAGACGTGAAGCAGAGTCTCGCCACTTGCTGTGTCTTGGCTTATCTACAATGAAGTCTAACTGCAGGGCTGCTGGAGTTAAGCGTCAGCCTTGTTCAACAAAATTACCTCAATCATAAGAGTAAAATTGTGGCAGTTCTCATTGGTAGCAAATGTAAATCTCGGTCATAAAACTGAGGCCAAGTTTGCTAGAAACTTCCCTAGGCATGTAGTCAGAGTTTCATGTATAAAAAAGTCTCTAATACTTAGAATAAGACATTATTATTTTATTCCTTCCACGTTTTTCTGATAATTTCACTTAAAATTTTCACTATATTGATGAATAATAGGCAAAAAAATTTACTTCCTGAGAAAATTAATTTCGAGTTCATCATTGACCAAGAGAAGTTTCTGTTTTTGTCATTTCCGTTGAACTTCTGAAGTACTTATGAAGATATTGTGAGGTAAAAGGAGAAGTGAAGTAAAATTTTCTAAATAGTCTTACGTAATGCGTAGTAAGCTCTATTTATGTATTCGTGTATACGTAAAGTATGAACGAGTGTAACATTTTTTGGCGCACTGTATAGTAATATCCTTTGGTGATATCATGATACGACTTATGTTGATAAGATTATGTTTTGAATGCAGTCAGCCATCACGGAATACTATTACATATTAAGTGGCTTTATTCTCGGTATGACTATTCTTAGATCTGGAGATTAGTCTCCAACTTAGTTCAATAGTCCCTTATTACAGTGACCGACCGTGGTGTCCACGTGCTAACTATTGCAGCCACTTTATTATAACTGGAACATACAGTGATGTTGGAAATATTTTTCTTTATTGCATAGTACTTGAAGTACAGTACATGAGTACTACTCCTACTGACACCCACACTTGCCAGCCTTCACAAGCAGCACATCTTCATCATCACTCGTCAGTGCATGTGTGTGTGCACCTCGTATGTCTCTTTGAACATCTACTACTCTACTCAATAGTTGAACAATAGTTTAACATATCTACCACATTCTGAATTCAACCTATTATAAGCATGGAATCATACGAGTATCTGTGACAAATTTATGAAAATTCTTTGCTGCAATGAAATTTAGACGTAAGAGCGGAGTAAATACTTGATAACTCTAAATTAAATATTTAACAGCTGTGAATTAAACATTTGACAGTGCTGAATTAAATACTCGACAGTGTTGAATTAAATACCTGACAGTGTTGAATAAATTACTTGACAGAGTTGAATTAAATACTTGAAAGTGTTGAATTAAATACCTGACTGTGCTGAATTATATACTTTGCAGCACTCAATTAAATAATTTGCAGCACTGAATCAAGATGCAACAACAAACTCGCCGCGTTGTTGACTGAAGGCTTCAGATAAATTATCAACTATCGATATCATTATTGATATCAATCAACAATTTCTGCAGATAATCAAATGTGCAGACAATTGCGCGTGCAGACCATCACGTGTGCAGACAATCATGTGTGCAGACAATCACGTGTGTAGACAATCATGTGTGCAGACAATGACGTGTGCAGACAATCATGTGTGCAGACAATCACGTGTGCAGACAATCATGTGTAGTCGTACTCTAGCCAGCAGAACCCATACACGTACCCGCCTCCCCATAACATATTGATCGAGATACAGGGTGGTGGTGCACACGTGCGTCTCTCACACTAACATTGATTGTGTCCTACACACACTCGCTGCACGTGAATAATGAACGCGCATTCGTGATCCTCAAATTCTACGATAAAAAGCAACGGGACAGGAAAACTGAAGAAATCTTTTATTTGAAGATCAGGCGAGTGAGAACATGGAAGGATTGACATGAAATAACTTGAAATAATGTCTCCATTATAGTTGGCATTTTTCAGCAGTGAAATTAATTGCATTGAAGAGATGACCATAGTTTTGTTGCCGAGCATGGGATTCTGAGAGATGAAAGTGGAGCCCAAACTTTTACTCAAGATTAGCTAGTTTAGGAAGCATCAAAGCAAGAGGCTTTTGGAATGATGAATTAATCTACGAATGTCATATCTTGCTAAAGTGATTTTTCAGTGCGAAGCAGTCATTTTCCAGTCAGAAAATAGACAATACAGTCTGTGAGGGTCTCTATCAGACGAGAGAAATATACATCAAGAAGTTCCATGGATTTAAAATGCTCCGTCAGAGTTGTGTAGGTGATCGTGGTGCTGCATCGTGGCTTCATGAAACAAAATTCATCTCAATGTTGTGCAGTCCAGCAACTTGGTCTTCTTCACCACACCCTTATTTTAATTGTTTTTTGCTGCTATTCAGAAACCAATAAGCTTCATTGTAAGAGCATCTTCACCAAGAAATTCAAGCAGATTGTGTCGGTAGCAGTCAACAATGTTTTTGTTGATTGTGTCGGTATCAGTAATATATAATATTATAAAAATATTATATTAATGCAATATTATAGAAAAATTACAATGAAATGTGGCAAGTTGCTGCTACTTTCCTGCTGACCGACTACAGCGTGTCAGCTGTAGCAGGTTGTGCCAGTGGGACGGGCAGTATCTCCAAACGCTGCAGTCAGGCTTGCTGGGGACCAAATGTTCACTGTCTGACTTTGTTAGGATCTATTTAAATACTTTTAGCATGAAATGGATAAAATATACGAGAATAAACATGTCCTAATTTTATTGAAAAGTATAAGAACTGTTTGATGAAAGTAAAGAAGATGCAAGGTCATGTTACTGACTATCAATGTTGTCATTATGTTCCTAAGTTACAACTGTACGAATGTTTTTGCCAATTCATTTGTGAATTTTCACATGTTAAATTGGTTTTACTAAATTTGTCGTTCTGAAAACTATGTTTCAAAATACTCCCATGTATTCAATAGCACATAACGAGTTTGGAATCATACGAGCATTAAATTTTAAGAAATGACTAAAAGTATTCAAGATTGGTGGCTTTACGAATAATTTTGTTGCTGACTGTACTTAGTTGTTCTGAAGAAATAAGAGTACGAGTAGTTTTTGTTCATCCATACTGCACAGGAATATTATAACATTGTTCAGAGCGATCCATTAGTGAAGAGTGATGTTTCTTAATGCGAATCGTTCAACCAAAATTATGTAACAAGCTGATCGTATGTTCTTTTAAAACTATCATGTATGACTCACAGTGCAGTCTTGTGAAAATATCCAGCCTACGATAATTCATTTTTCTCCTGTAACGTACAAAACATCATTATTTGATTCATGCATGTGGAAAAAACATCGCCATATGCACTTCGGGCAGAAAATTCTTGTGGCTCTATGCTTAATGGCCTGAAAATGATTACTATAGCAACATGTTCAGATCAAATGACCAACTCAGCTCACGACTCTTCCTCCAAGAGTTAATAAAGAACTCCAGTCCTGATTTCTTTTTCCGATCATTCACGTACGTTGACGGAACTTCAATCAGAGATTGTAGTACATACTCATTTTGTGAAAACTACATATTGAATGATTACAATCATAAAAACAACTTGGATTTTCTTTATCATATGCATGCATCTCAAGTCATATTATCAGTTGAACATTATTTATAATTCTGTAGGTTTAGACTTTTTTTTAGAAAACTTCGAGTCAAATCAAAATAGTTGATAACATTACACGCAGGTCACATGACAGTATTGTGCAAAACCCATCAAAGATTTGCAGATTGGAGGCAATAAGTTTAGGAATGGTGTTTAAATAGTAAGTTTTCCGTGAAATTTTAATTGTTATATTTAGTGCAGAACTCTCAGTTCAAGTAATATTGCATTAGCTTCTCACGCGATCTTGCTTCTCCTCCCCACCTTATTTTCTTGGTTTTTGTAGAGTGAAATTGGGCTGCAACTTCATAGTTGACACTGCTATTGGGGCGCAGTCCTTATTATTGAGGGAAAATTTTCCAACAATGCCTCACTCTTTGGATTACTTCGCTGCGAGTTTTTGCTTTGGGCAACAAATATAAATCAACTAAATTAAATTTTATGAAATAAGTTGACTAGTCATAATGGAATATACGTCAAATCGTGTAACACCATGATAAGCTACGAAGTTTTAACCTTTTCAACTTTAAAGTAGATACAAGGATCTTCTCAGACACCTGAATACACAATTTCTTCAGCCATTACCATTCATCATAATTCATTCATGATTTTACTGCGGTAGACGTGTTGTTACATAGTCAGGAGTCTTTGAACATTACACTACTTACAGTTCAAGATATATCAAGTTCGTAGGTGCATGGTTCAAAATCCGCCTTTACATGAAAGAAAAAGACCTAAATGAGCGTAATACATAAAGTCGTAAGTGTTCACGCTAGCACGGGAGCGTGCAAGCGAACTCATTTGGCTGCACGTGACAGCCGTCATCACTCTTTCATCCACCTGCAAATAAAAGGCTCGCCTTGCAAGTGATAGTAGACTAAACACAAAAGCTAGCTAACTGTTGATAGACAGTTTAGACTAGTTCTAAAATATTGCATTGTGTGTTATAATAGTGTTTGATATTTTAATGCTCTCAGTGTAATGCACTTTAACTGTGCAAACGAGACATACATAACAATGAAAGCATGTGCAGTAATTTCGTAGTTTTCTTGTATTGCTGGTAATTTTGACTCGAATTTTACACTCAAATGAAAATTAAAGGCCAGCAGGGTTTGCTGTCTCAGGGCCTATTTTTATGAACTGGAAGGCTTACTGCGGGATCGGAAAAGATTGGTTGAGGGACTAGAATTTCTAATCATCCAAAATGAGCTTAGTGCGATTATTAAACTAAATTCTCAAAACTAATGTTGATGTAATTAAATAATTTGATAAGTTGACATTTGCTAGTCATATTTACTCAAACTTAAATGGCTTGCGAGGACAAAATTTGAAATTCTTGATGTGTGGGTGAATTTCTTTTTTGGTTTGGAAATGATTTGTTTGTAGGAAGAAAAGGATATTTTGTGGTTTTAATGTCTTCGAACAGAGTCAAACAAGTATGTGTGACAGTGAGATAAAAACAAGAACTGCAATGACACTCTAAATGTAAAAAAGAGAAAAGAAGCCAGTGTGAGTGAGTCGAAATGATTTAGAGAACTTGTGGTGGCTGTGACGTCTTGTAGCTGAACGTGTGCTGTCACATGAGATGTATAGTTTGAAAACCTATCAGCTCTAGAGGCATCATATAACTTATTTTACTGTTTGTAATATTTATCGTAGGACGCAACGATACCAAAATATTTTAGTACTGATCAGAATGCTCGTTTACAACGCTCATACTGCAGCACGGAATGTACAGTACGAGGACATGCAAAGCAACTCATTGTACATGACATGTACTGTACGATCATGTCTGCCAAAGGACGCACACAAACATGCACGAGTACAGTGGCCTGTGTAGGCAGCAGTCCTGAGTATTCTGATAACACAAGTAGCTGAAGACTCCCCCAAGTCTCCTTATCGCTGCAAAAAGTCGAATTATCTTTACAGAGCTCCTTGAACACATTCATTCTAATAAAATACACAATTACTGAGCGCAGCATAAAAACGTTCAGCGAATAAAGCTCATACAAAATGGCTGTGCCGCCATACTGTAGGCAAATTGGGGAGCACCGCAGCGGCGACCGTCGCTCCAATACACGCGTTGTGCTATAAAATAAAGCGATCTCCATGGCGTGTCGTCCAGGGTGCGTGTACGTGCACGTCGAGTAGTTCACGTGTACGTGCACGTCGAGTAGTTCACGTGTACGTGCACGTCGAGTAGTTCACGTGTACGTGCACGTTGAGTAGTTCACGTGTACGTGCACGTCGAGTAGTTCACGTGTACGTGCACATCGAGTAGTTCACGTGTACGTGCACGTCGAGTAGTTCACGTGTACGTGCACGTCGAGTAGTTCACGTGTACTTGCACGTCGAGTAGTTCACGTGTACCTGCACGTCCAGTAGTTCACGTGTACTTGCACGTCGAGTAGTTCACGTGTACGTGCACGTCAAGGAGTTCACGTGTACGCGAGCGTCGTTGAGGACACGTGTGATAAAAGTTCACAGGAAATCCTCGCTGAGAAGCTTACTTTAAAAGAGATTTTCTAATTACGCAGTGATAGAAATCTCATACAAATCTTAATGAAAACATTAGGTTTAAAAGATGCAGCTAGTTTCTTGCCCCATACATGCTGTAAAAACTGACTGCAATAAATCAGTGTACAGTAACTAGAAGCTGTAATANCACGTGTACGTGCACGTCGAGTAGTTCACGTGTACGTGCACGTCGACTAGCTCACGTGTACGTGCACGTTGAGTAGTTCACGTGTACGTGCACGTCGAGTAGTTCACGTGTACCTGCACGTCAAGGAGTTCACGTGTACGCGAGCGTCGTTGAGGACACGTGTGATAAAAGTTCACAGGAAATCCTCGCTGAAAAGCTTACTTTAAAAGATATTTTCTAATTACGCAATGATAGAAATCTCATACAAATCTTAATGTAAACATTAGGTTGAAAAGATGCAGCTAGTTTCTTGCCCCATACATGCTGTAAAAACTGACTGCAATAAATCAGTGTACAGTAACTAGAAGCTGTAATAATCGTAATTCATCCAGTGGAGCTGATCGAGTGGCACACATTAGTGAGAACAAATGTTGATTCTGTTTACTCATTGATTATGTTGCTCGGCCAGTCCTAGAGTGTTCTGTGTGAACAATGCATACATCATTGGTGTGACGGCTGAACAAATGAATATGACTCTGCATTTCAGTCTTCAACAGACTTGTCTCTGAATTTATTTGTTTGCAATTGAAGAATTTTTCTGATGCTAGTCCTCGAGATCAGTAGTTCTTGAGCGGAATGGTAACTACAAGCTGTTCTGGTGAACAGGTACGCAGTGCAATATACTGTACGCAGGTATTGTACTGCAAATACAAGTATTATGTACACAAGCTGTTATGTTAAATGTCATATATGAAGCACAGTATGGAAACAGTATGCTAGCGTGCCAATACACTATGTAGTAAGCCTTCCATTTGTGCTGTACGTATTCTGTAACTCTAGTTTAGTACAATACAATGATTGCATAATAATTACATGTAACAATTCTTGTAACCAGGACTATAAGTCTAACGTGTTGTAACATTCCTTAAGAGTGTCATACTTTGAGATGCTTTTTATGTGCAAAGAATTACAAAAAGTTGTAAAACAACTTGGCTGTACTCAAAAAATTTCACTCTAGAGAGCATCAATTAAAGAGTTACTTTTCTAAACAAAGTCACAAGTTAAAATTTTTGATCAAAATCAACAACTAATACTAATGAAACTCTCGCTCGAATAATTTTGTTCAGCAAGAAAAGAGAAAGGACTGTTGTGTCTCGAGGGCATAACGGTATTGAGAAGAGTTGTATTGTTTATGATCTCATACCTGCACACGTGCTACAAAGAGTCTCTTACTTAACATCTAGTTTCTTCGTTGCAAGCAGAATTTAATGCAACCTCCCTCGCACGAGTGTGGTTTGGTGTTCACGATGACTACTGTGGAACTGCCATGTTCTGTGCGTGACGCTAACTATCTTCTCTCGAGTGTTTTTTTCCTTCGTTAGCCTTGACCTCAGTTTTTGTCATACATGATACGTTCAGTGTTAGAGTTCGCCTTTCTAATTAGATGACATGCTTAATTGATGTATAATCTTTGATGAAGGTAGCTATCACACTTTATATTTAAACTTGGAAGAAAATAACTATGCTTCCTGATATTTAAATTTTGGCATGACGTATAAAGCTATCCACTCATGAACACTGACGAAGATATCACGTATAATACGTAACGCTTTGAGCACTAAAAGAACAATGATATTTGATACTTAAACTTAGTCAAAAATGCAATTGATGTGAAGGAATAGACAGTTGAGAATTACAATTGAGTATAATATGTAAACTTTGATTAAGAAAACAATTAATTGGAATAAATAAATGTGACAGAGGTGGCAATTACACTTAATTTACCTCTCCTTCAAATAACAACGACACTTGCTATACAAAACTGACACAGCTTATTAATGCTTACAACTCACGACGTCAGCTGTGCCGTGTCTCAACTATGACCATAGAACGGGACCCCTTAACGGGACGGGGTGTAGCTCCCAACACCCCGTCACTGGCACATGGTGCTGTGTAATTTAGATGTCTATCGTAATGGAGGCTACGTCAATATACGCTTTGCAGCAGCTGCTCATGTGTGACTCAGTTTGTGTGTGTGAGAGCTGTATGGGGGTATGTATGAACTCTATGAGAGGTGACTCATCGTTCTCATTGTGTATGGAGGCTTGAATGAGTTGTATGAGAGATAATGCATGGTACTTATTGCGATGGGGACAGTAAAGGAGGAAAT
>VCRD01005994.1:7850-19177 GCA_006783055.1 Trinorchestia longiramus
GTACCACGTCTGAGCAGTGCAGTGTCAGGGTACCACGTCTGAGCAGTGCAGTGTCAGGGTACCATGTCTGAGCTGTGCAGTGTCAGGTACCAAGACTGTCAGGTATGTACCACGGATCACCGGATCCACAAAATAAGTTTGACCTCGTTACAAAGAGACAGGAGATCTGCCGAGTGCGTGCTGCCCGTTTTTTCAAGTATTTTTTTACCGTTAATTTGCATTTTTCCTCCAGAACATGGGTTAAGGAGGCCAGTCTGATAGGCCTTAATTTGGACGAGCTACATACATCGCTACGGAAGTTCTAAACGATGCTAGAATAATTCAACAGAGTTAAAGGTAAAGAGAATGAGGTCACCAATGACAACAGGAAAAAGCGATAGAGCATTTTCTTCGGATTGTTACAAACGTACAAAATTGGGTGAATATGCAATTCATTTCGAGCTAAAAATCACCCGCGAAGCGAAAAAAACGTGAAGGTAAAAAAGAAATAATCATTTCCAGGGTATTCACAATACCTCTTGTGGTATTTCTTTGGCTTTTTTTTTCATTGGAAGAGACATTTTTCCCGTACATTTACTGCTACAAAAATTTCTTTCAGTAATTGCTTTTGGAGCTTTAATAATAAGTGGAACACACAATTTGTTAAACTTTATTTCTTCCTTTACATTTACGAGTGGCGCTCAAGGTTGGAATCACATAGTTCAAAAGCTGACGAAATTGAACGACTAAATGAGATAAGCTTCTCTATTCTGATAATGAAAGCCACTGAATAATTTGTATAGAATTTACTGGACTTGGTAAAGTGAGCTTTTTCCTCTAAATTTTGTACGCCATTTAAACTATTATTTATAAGTTGATCTTACCATCTAGCATGGCATTGGCTTTCCAGAGAATCATTGGTCTTATTGAGTGCGTTTAAGTGGAAAATTCATCAGTAGAAAACTATAAGAACAAAATAAAGTGTAGCAACAGGAACGAGCCGTTTAGTCCATTCTTAAATTGTTACCAAAGTCCCATGCCGTCAAAAGTTGAGGCATTAATCACACACATACACCTGCACCTTAATCCTGCACGACACTCAGTCAATTACACGCATCACAATCATACACAGGCTCCAAAAGTAAAGAAAGATGTACTTAGAATCAGTACTTTATAATACTCAAGATTCCTGATCTAATATTTGTTGAAACGATTTTTGGATGCGTTCACAGTGCCAGCAGAAATGATATTTCCGGACAGCTGGTTCCAAGTTCCAACATTTTTAACTAGCAAAAAGTTTAGAGCCTGGGATGTCTTGAAGTTTCTTATCATTGGTTTATGGCCGTTGTTTCTGGTTTCGACGTCGTACGTTACATGCTACATGCTGCATGCCACATGCT
This sequence comes from Trinorchestia longiramus, assembly GCA_006783055.1. Classification (NCBI taxonomy): domain Eukaryota; kingdom Metazoa; phylum Arthropoda; class Malacostraca; order Amphipoda; family Talitridae; genus Trinorchestia; species Trinorchestia longiramus. The sequence goes on from VCRD01005994.1 coordinate 9,230, forward strand.
GCATGCCACATGCTGCATGCCACATGCTGCATGCCACATGCTGCATGCCACATGCTGCATGCCACATGCTGCATGCCACATGCTGCATGCCACATGCTGCATGCCACATGCTGCATGCCACATGCTGCATGCTGAATGCTGAATGCTGCATGCGACATGCTGAATGCTGAATGCGACATGCTGAACGCTGAATGCTGAATGCGACATGCTGAACGCTGAATGCTGAATGCGACATGCTGAACGCTGAATGCGACATGCTGAACGCTGAATGCGACATGCTGTATGCGACATGCTGCATGCTGCATGCTGCATGCTACATGCTGCATGTTACATGCTGTACACTGTATTTCACACCGTGCACAAGGTGAGAGGAAGAAGGATATAATCTCGACTATTCATCACCTGTAAAATTCATAACAGTTACTTAGTAGGTTCCGCCTAAATGCCCCCTTACGTAGAATAATACATTAAATCAAGTAAAGATATCCTAGTGCGAGAATAACATAACCCTTTAGCGACGAAAAAGACCATACGGTCCTCTTTTAAGGTCTTTGGGAGAATTGTTCTAATAATTAAACAGTGAGCAATATGAGGTTGCTACTAGGTTTGAATGCGGCGGCATGTTACAGCGTCGTTCTTTTGGCTGCCTGGCTCTCAGCGTGCTTCATTGCATCAGTGTACAGACGGTCTTTGTGAGCTGAGACGTACAAACTAGAAAAAAAATTGGTCGCTAATGGGTTAATACTTTATGTTGTTTCTTACAAGTTTGCTTCTTTTATTTTGTAATAGTTGTGCTCAGAAATAGGCTTTATACGTCAAGGGACTTTCAATACCTCAAATATTTAGCTGCTCTAAACCACAAATACTGGCTACTCTGAACCATAAATACTGGCTACTCTGAACCATAAATACTGGCTACTCTGAACCATAAATACTGGCTACTCTGAACCATAAATACTGGCTACTCTGAACCATAAATACTGGCTACTCTGAACCATAAATACTGGCTACTCTGAACCATAAATACTGGCTACTCTGAACCATCAATACTGGTTATTTTGAATCATATATACGAACTTCTCAGAACCATAAATACTGGCTTTTCTGTGCTATAAATACTAACTATTCTGCACCATAAATACCGGTGATTCAGTTTAATAAATTTAAGCTATTAAGTAGCATAAGCGATACGTAAGTAGTTGACCTCAATACACAGCATTTGCAGATGAATTATCTTAATCTTTCTTTCCAGGACCCTGATGAGCAGAACACGGGGTCTTCTTTAACAGAGGGACTGTCATTAACGTCTGACCTCAATAAGGCGCTCACAGATCCATTTATTCCCTAAGGAATATCGATCAGACTCGCAATAGAGGCACGTGACCCGGCTGTGACTTGCGCTCCAGTGGAAAACAATTGAGGTAATTCTTGGCAACGTCTCCTGAGAGTATTTAAATGGACGCAATTCTTGGCAGCATTTCACGATTAAATTTATGCAATTTTTGGCAGCGTCTCATGAGAGTATTTAAATCGACGCAATTCTAGGCAGCATTTCACGATTAAATTTATGCAATTCTTGGTAGCGTCTCCTGAGAGTATTTAAATCGACGCAATTCTTGGCAGCATTTCACGATTCAATTTATGCAATTTTTGGCAGCGTCTCGTGAGAGTATTTAAATCGACGCAATTCTAGGCAGCATTTCACGATTAAATTTATGCAATTCTTGGCAGAATTTCGTGAGAGTATTTAAACTTTAAAGCGACGCAATTTTAGGTAGCGTCTCATAAGAGCATTGAAATCGATGTAACTTTCGGCACTGTCTCGTGAGTATTAAATCGACTTGGTTGACACTGATGAAGTTGTTCATTGCTTCATAATAACTTTCATAGAAATTAATGTCACGAAAACTTAGGCGAAGTCGTAGAGAGAAATGATATTCTCCGAGTGTCCACGAAAGTAAATCTCGTTATGGACATGTTCTTGGCAAAATAATTGTATGCTATAGTAATAGATTACATGTATCAGAATATATATGTTATAAAAACAAATATTTTTGTAGTTTATCTGTAAAATAACCAATATTTGCCTTCAAGTTCCTCATTTGGAGAAAAAAGTAAACCCCTATTCATCCAATAAAACGTCATCAACTGTGACTAACTGTGATGCATTCCACCAAAAAAATGTGAACCAAAAACTGCCAAATTTTATAGAAATGGGAGGGACTCTCTAAATACTTTTACCAAAATTCTTTTGCCTAAGATTTGAAGAAGCAATGAAAGCGAAACTGACTGACAGAGTTTGTGCTAAGAAACTCATTAGTCATGCATTACCATTCGATTTTTTCTTTCTCGCTCACTACGACAATATTTTATAGAAACCGTTTTATCAAATGTGAGAGAAAAACTTGTAGAAACCACTGAATAAGAATAATTTATTCCCATTTAATTTTTTTGCGTTAAACCCGACACATAGTTGGCTATACACCGTATGCAAAACCTTTTAACAATTGCATGCTAAAGAAAAAAGCAAAAAGAAACACATCCATAAAGCTGAACACACATTGCACATACTACTTTCTCGTATCACTGATACCATATTAGTGCTTGTAGTATCTACTAAGCGTTTGCTCTTCGATATCGGTTCTTGAAAGACGAGCTATTTTCAATAGATTTTCATTGATAAATTACCCCCATAGCCAAAAAGGTAATTACTTGAGTGTCTGAGTATTTCAAGAAAAGTCCAGCCGAAAGAACGCAGTGCAACACCGGCGTGTGTGTTTTTCCTGCCTCTCCAAGCTACGCCAGAGAGAGAGAGAGAGAGCTGCATCTCTGAAACGAGCTTTTTGTCCCAACTTTCTTTACATTCTTACACACAGGGAGAGGCTTGGCCATATGAGTTATGACGCCTACAGTTCAGCCTTTTGATATTTTTATAGCGCTCCTACTATTACTTGATATTATATACCAACTAGTGTACCCAGCCGTCAAAAATAACGGCAGGGATTCCGTGATAATGAACAACAATTCCAATAATTTCAATTCTTCTCTTTCGTGCGTCTTCTTGCGACATGTTACCTGTTCTTACCACAAACTTTTCTCTTTCAATTCTTCTTCTTTCGTTCAAGTCTTCGTGTGACATGGTGGCTGTCCTTTCCGCAAATCTTTCCCTTTCTAATCTTCTCATTTTCTCTATTTCTTCCTGTGACATCGCAGCGCATACTACAATTATTCTTGCACTATCCGTCTTTCTTTTCTCTTCTTTGCTTTCTTTCGACGAAGTTTGCCTCTTTAGATGCTTTTGTTCACGATCACAGTCCATCCTTGCTTCGCATTCTTCGTAAGTATTTTGAGAGATAGCTCTCCTCTTGAGCTTAGCATCCATGGCTCGAACATCAGCCGTATCACTTGTACTTTGCTGAGGTTTTTGCCTTCTTTTCCTCTCGCACACTAGTCTGCCTTTCCTTCCTTCTGGTGTTTCTTCCATTGTTCTCATGAATTTATCAGATACAATTTGTATCCAAAAACATACATGTAGATGAAACAGCATATCCCCGTTCTACGATATTAAGGCTGTTCAGAAGTATCCTGTTGTTGAGAAAAGTTATATTCTGTTTGTTATTTTGGGCTGCCGCAGGTAGTTGACTTCTTGATGAGGAAATCTAGCAAATTGCTAAAGGTGAAAGGCAAGCAGAGCTCCCGACTCTTCCTGGCAAAAGATATCCAAAATAGCTTACTCACAACAGGATCAAAAACTCAAGCAGAGATACAGCAATTCATGTACCACGCTCAAAAGAGAGATATTCTCAAATCAAATAGTACAGAGCTCTTTTTCAAAAGTGAAGCCGTTTTTTAGACACTCACAGTGTGTCCGTTGGATGAGGCAGTCGATGTAAAGGTGCTGGTCCAATAGCATAGTTTGAAATAGAAACATGCAGTCAGTAAGTAGAAGAAGACTGTATTTATGCTACCTTTTAAACAAATGTTTCTCCCATCTTGCATGTGAACAAAAAATTGTAATGACCCAGCACTGGGTTCCGTATCCTGACTACCTGCAGTGATCCAACTAAGGACCTTTACTCCGAATATTTGGCCTCTACTCCGCGCGAAGTTCCAACAGCTACGAAGCAATTCAGTTGAAAAAATATACGAAATAGCGAATATACGACATGATCAAAAACTCTAAAGCAGTATTTTGAATTACGAGTATATATTCCTGAAACTATATTTGCCATCATAATTTCGGGATGAAATTTCATATCTCATTTTGTTATTCAGTAGACGAATTTTCTCGTATCTAAATCCTTAAGAGCGTGATATGAAGGCAGACCAAGCAAGTAAGCAAGTTAGCAAGCAAGCAAGCAAACAAGCAACAAACTATTATTATATAAGTGGGATAACAGTATATAAGTGAACACCTAGGTCAATTTAAATGATTACCAAGTACGCAGAAGTACGTCATTTAGTTCATTTATCATTCAGTTACCTCACTTCCCTTAACTTGTAAAAACTCTTTAAATGTTTAATTGTACCCAAATACTCGTAGGTGAATACCTTTCACAGACGAGGACAGACACCGTCAGTATACCTCTCTTAGATGGGCTAAAAATCTGTCACAAAGCTACCTGAAGATCAGCAGGACATTCATTTCAAGTTATTGTAGCCTTAATAACTTTGCAATGAACCCATGACAAGCTGTCATCGATAATAATCCGTGGTTGCACGTTTAGAAATTATTTTGTGCAAACGTCTTCATAAGTGTTATTAAAATAACATTACAACAGAACAGTTAACATTAGAAAACGAGTTGCTGGAGAGAGTAAAATTAAGCCTGGATGACCATGAATATCATCTCAATTGTCAGTAGAATATTAAAATGAGTATAAACTGTATGCTATGGACCATAAAATTACATACGCAAGACCGTAAAGGTATAATACTACAAAAATTATTCAAACCACTTTAAGACGGACGTATCAGAATAAAGCTCCCAATTCCCCATTGTCGAGAGTATAGGAAAGTATTATAAAAAACCATTAAACCGCTTTAAATTATATTTCAATCTCTTATAGTTAACGTCACTGGAGTGTTAGTGATGTACAAGAGATACAATTTAATGAGGTACAAGAGATACAATTTAATGAGGTACAAGAGATACAAGTTAATGGGGTACAAGAGATACAAGTTAATGGGGTACAAGAGATACAAGTTAATGGGGTACAAGAGATACAAGTTAATGGGGTACAAAAGATGCAAGTTAATGAGGTACAATAGATAAGTTAGTAAGGTACAAGAGACAAGTTAGTGAGGTACAAGAGACAAGTTAGTGAGGTACAAGAGACAAGTTAGTGAGGTACAAGAGACAAGTTAGTGAGGTACAAGAGACAAGTTATTGAGGTACAAGAGACAAGTTATTGAGGTACAAGAGACACGAGTTATTGAGGTACAAGAGACACGAGTTAATGAGGTACAGGGGACACGAGTTAATGAGGTACAAGAGATAGAAGTTAGTGAGGTACAAGAGATCTACCGCAGCATCAAAGCCATCTCTCCGAGTCACAGCGTTACTAGGTTAGTTATCATTTAGGTTAATGAAATGCATGAGATCTCATACCACGGATAACAAGTGTTCGAAACACCGACCTTATCAACACACCAGACTACTTCCCACAGCATGCGTCTCTTAAAACGCTTCTCAGCTCCTCGTGCTCCAAATGTAGTGTCTAAACGTGTAAGAGAAGATGAACAGGTGTTTTTTGTATGGAAATATACAAAAAATTTGGTCTGGTTGGCGAGTTGTGTATTCAGAAATTCAAAGGTAAAGAATATATCAATTAACTGATAATGGTGTGAATGATGATTTTTTACGCGGTAGCGGGAACAGTTTTTGATATGCTACAATTAAAATGTAGCAAATGTCGTAAAAACTGCCGATAAAATTAAATAAGACTATCGATTATTAAACGAAATTCTTATTAGATTAATAAAAAAAAATAAGTTATTAAATTCATTTCTATCCATGAAATTATAATGATAAACGGTGTGCACATTGTTCATCGAGTTCCCAGTGTTTTTTTATGGAATCTGATGCAAGCAATAGAATTCGGTCAAAGACACTATATTAATGCAGAAAATTTTAAGGCTACATACGTAAACTTCTACTGGAATAATTTGCATGGGTCATGCATAGTATGACCATGTTATTGTATGATTTGAAATACAGCTGAAAATGGAAAAATAATAAAGATATTCTACAACTTGAAATAGTGTTGAATACCAACACATAATAATAAAGATTTTGTTCCAAAACCAGCACAAAATACTAAAACCTCAATCAGAACCTCGAGGTAACTTACAATGATCAAACATTAAAACAAATTAAAAGCTCTGAAACACGAGCTGATGTGAATTAATATTCATGTATGTACTCAAATTATACAGTTATATTATGAGTCATGTGGGTCACCAATAGAAAGCAATTTTAATCATTTTTCCTTATTATCGATCATAATAACACATCTGTAACATGAGCTTCATATTGAACATTAAAACTAATTAAAAATTGATACTCCAATGATGATCTAATTGTCTACTGGTCTGCAAGCAATAAATTTTGTATAGCCAAGTTACAGCCTGTATAATAACGTAGTAGTTTTCTTAACTTGCAAAGTGTACTTTCGAGTATTAGTAAAATTAATTTGTAAAACTCAACCAAATCTTTGAGAGTCAGGCACATTTGCTGGAATTTTCTTCAATTTTAATAAAAAGAGGAGAGCAAAACACACAGATAAAAACTTCATTATAATGCGAACGTTTCGGGCTAACACCCATCATCAGCTTTTCTTAAAAGCATCATCAGCTCTTTTAAGAAAAGCTGATGATGGGTGTTAGCCCGAAACGTTCGCATTATAATGAAGTTTTTATCAGTGTGTTTTGCTCTCCTCTTTTTATTAAAATCTTTGAGAGCATAATATACACAAGATCTGCATGACAAGCTGTTTAATTTAAGCGAATAAATTTTTCGGATTTAATGTGAAACTAACGAGTAACGACAGCTTTAGGAAATTATCTGCTCAAATGAAATTATAAACCATGGAAAGAAATATTGAAACGAAATTAACAGGGTCGTAATTCAGTCATGAAATCTCTATTGCAAGAAAAAGTTTTATTGTGATGTTTAAATTTCTGCATACATCACTCACAAACTAAACTACCACCGTTGTAATTCAGTCACAGAAGCTCTATCACAGAAAAAATAACTAACACAGTTGAGTCGTGATAATTAGCAATGGTAAAATTGCTAAAGATTTTTACCATTATATCCTCCAATATCGCATAATTGAACTGCGTATATATCAGAAAAAAATATCCACTCTTTATTCGTGTTATGCCTAACAAAAAAGGGATTAAACAAGAATAGGTCTTTTAAAATGGCGTAATTAATTGATTCACAAACCCTGCAATGGCAGAACTAAATGAGGAAGTGCCATCAGTTCTGTAAATTCCAGTTCGATGATTATTGTTGTATATTAATTAGCATAGACCGACTAAAATATTGTAATACTTTTTCAAATCTCGAATGAACATTTTCCGATTGCTCCGTTGTACAAAATGGTACATATTATGCAGTAAAACTTAAAATAAGTTCCACTATTTCCTAAATGCATTAAGCTCCTCACGATACTTGCAGAAATTGTTCGTCAGCGTGAACCCATAACAGAAAGAAAGAAATCCATCAAAAACATCGTAAGTCAGATAGCTTCTGTGACATTAGTTGTTCCTTCACTCGATTGTGAAACGCGCAAATTTTGTAATAGTGAATTAAGTAAGCAATAAATTGACACTAAAATGGCATTTTTGATTGACGTGTTAACAAAAAAACACATTTTTCACGAGCACGAAATCTGTAAGGGATAATTTGAAGTGACATTCCCAGCCTCACTGCATCGCCGTATAGATGCACATTTCAGTCAATTTTCTTAGACCATACCATTATCGATGTAAATTATGGTAAATTTGTCAATAAATCCAAACTTGGCTGAATTTTCTCCGTCAGAAGGGAAAAAAATTCCGACCTCACTCAGATGCGAAGTCATTGAACTGTTATCGTACCTGATGATCGTTTTCCATCAAGGATTGCTGGGTGTCAAATTAAGAAGCGCGTGAAATAAGCAATCAATGAATGAAAGTTAATGTTGAGAGCCATAGGCAAATTTTAATGCAGTCGTATAAGAAAAAAGGGAATCTGAGATATATAGAGCATGAGAAAATAATTGCACAGCTTAGCAAATTCAAAATGCCCTAATTAGTACACGAAGTAATGATCTCGTGGGAGCAGTGGAGAGTAAAACTATGCTTCACTGAAGAGGGCAGCGGCTTCAGAAGCAGCGAGGCGTGTTTTTTCACAAGTCGACAGCAAAAAGGAGGAGAAGAAGAGGAAATGTAGGCCACTTCTTTCAGTAGCGAAATTGAGACTAGTTACTGGAGACGGTATCTCAGATCGCTCAGCTTAGATTTCGGGAACCTTTGCATTTTTCAGCAGGTTGTACCAAAAACATGAAGGCATTTTTGGAAAGCCATAATATTATATCTAAAATACACCATATCAAGGCTCATTTGGTTGTTTTATAATGAGTGGATTTACTCAAACATTGTCATTTATTTAGCAATAATGCAAAATGTAAATCCTGAATCTAATGTAAGGGTCGCGGACTACTTGAGGAAACGAATAAATAAAGAAATTCACGAAACGTTTATCAAGAACTAGCCTTTACAGGAGACAAACCGAACTGCTGCGAGATGGAAGATGATGGCAAGACCTACCTCACTAACACCAAACCCACAACAGACTCCAGCTAGTGCTATTAACCTGCAAACATGACCTGCATAACTAACAAACAGAAGGCCATAACAGACTCCGGCTGATATTACAGACTGCTGCAGACACGACCTGCACAATTCATTACTAAATCGACGATAGACACACAGTAGTGTTGCTGACTACTACGAACACGATTAGCATAACTAATATCCCTAAACCCACTACAGATTCCAAGTAATGTTGCTGACTGCTGTAGACCGCTTAGGGCAATCGTACTCATACATGTACAGGGTGTCCGTAAAGTCTTTATACCGTTTTGAAAATTTATTACAAATGCAATTAAAAAAATATTTTATTCAAATTTGTTTCATTGTACTCAGTGTTTATTCAAGTTTTTAATTACATTTTGCATATGTGGGTTTCAGGGATTCTGTTTGCTGTTTGTGAAAGAGGTGCTGTTGAGACTTAATGAGAGACTTTTATATGAGACTTTTTGGACACCCTGTTGAACACATAAGCTCCAAAATAGCCTGACGAAGCTTAGCACTTGCAGCAATCCTTCGAGGCGAGTTCAGGAATTCTGCACCGAGTTACACGAAGTCTGGCGGATCCTCTACCCGTGACTTCAAGAAAAATTTATGTCGCAGGTGATGTCGCAGAAATTACTTTTGTTAAATACTTCTGCATAAACTGAAAATGAATGTTCATTGCATTCATAATCTTCACGTTTCTTTTTCAAAATGTTTGTACAAAAGCGTGCATCCAAAGCATTGTAGATCCATTTTAAAATCAGGGGAACATAACCTTACGGGACAAAATGAGGTTGTTTCTATTTTAAATTCTTTCTTAGCTCATCGACAAAATGAAATAGGAGCTCAGAACCCTTATGACAAGACAGTCATGTGGTCAGGCTACTGGTCAGGTTAGTCATGTGGTTAGGCTACTGGTCAGGTTAGTCATGTGGTCAGGCCACTGGTCAGGTTAGTCATGTGGTCAGGCCACTGGTCAGGTTAGTCATGTGGTCAGGTGACCTGACCAACATTGAACATTTGATGCACGACCCGTTGTAGGGTCACAAGCATCACGACAAGTAATAAGTCCAACAAACGCAGCCTCCTCAAAACTGCCCG
>VCRD01005995.1:0-12240 GCA_006783055.1 Trinorchestia longiramus
ACCTGTCGGGAAAAATTTATACTTCTATTGTTTATGCCCTTTTCCACGTAACACTTGAGCCTCTGTATATTTTCAAAACAGATTTGAACAACAAAATACAAGTAGAATTTCATTATTTTGTTCATCGGTTATCAATCATCACCAGCTTGGTCGACTGGTGAGCGAATCTGCTTGCGAGCGGAAAGACCCGGGTTCGGATCCCGCTGCCGACATGGTTGACGCGGCTAGAAATACGGCATGGGACTTGGGTATACAACCGAATAATTATCGAAGTAATTATCCGACCCAAGAATGGGCCCGAAGGTTCGTTCCTATAGCCTAATTCTATTCTATTCTATTCTAATAAAATATTGAAATTTTAAATCTCAAGTTCACATCCTAATATACTTCTTCTATTTAAATAAGACAAATGTCAAACAATATTTGAAATAGAATTCAAAGAAGAAAAGAGGATATGATACATGAAAGAAGTAAAGATTTTAGTGTGAAACTTAGCCTGGTGCTTCTTTAGAACGGTTCTAATATTTAGTCGAATGTGAGAGAGGCATACTCTCAATTCTTCTTCAATACTTTCAAGCCTTACACGTTTCTTAGTTTTGATGTTGTTCAAATATAAAAACCCTAGTTCACATAGGTGAGAAGTTGAAAACTGCAAGAGAATCTTGATAGCTTTTTTGGTAACTGAAGGGTACTCTTCCAAAACCGAAATCCAAAAGCAAATAACGGTAACTGAGCATATCAATAATATTTCAATCCTCGATCGCTGGAAAGACTAGCTAATTCTTCTTCTTCATTCAACTCAAAATTAGTCGAACTGGTAACAGCCAAATCTGCAAAGGGATTACGAATCCAATCACACTCATCAATGCTGATGAAGGGAAAGTATTCATCAATTCGCTTTGCTAAGTATTTGAGATGTTCATTGCAAAAGATTAATCATCTTATTGCAAGTTTTTTGAATTGATGGAAAAATGTTCAAATTGCCTGCCTTGATTCTGTTCCTCCACAAAACAATTTTTTCTTAAAAGCAACTAATTTATCTGTCGAAGTTAGAGAGTTTTCATTTTTACCTTGCATTACGGTGTTCCAAGAATTTACGTGGCCAAATTCTCTGTTAAATACTCAACTGGGGACATCCACAAGTCATTACTAAGATATTTGCAAAATCGACCATGTTTTTCATTCTCAAAGGACAAAAGTTCTTTCTGAAGTTCATTCACACGTGAAAGCACTTTTCCTTTGGATAACCATTATACTTCTATATGTAATAGCAGGCGAACGTTTTGAGAATTCTTATCCCTGCATAACATCTCAAATATTCTAGTCTTTATGGGTCGTGTTTTAATGTAATTAACTATTCCGATGTCTTGATTTAATACACCTTTCAGTTCATTTTGAAAGATCTTTAAAAACAGTACCCTATGCAAAAACCAATGAGTTCGCAGGATGCTAGGATGAACTTTTTCCACTAGAGAAGCGAAACCTTTCACTGAAGCCACCATAGAGGGTGCTCCATCAGTACACACTCCCACATACGAGTTCCATGATAAATCATGCTTTTCAAGGTTTGCCTACAATATATCAACAACATTTTGACCTTTAGTAGTCGTGGAAAACTTCGTACAGTAAAAAAAATTATTTAATTATGACATCGTCATCAATAGAATGTATGAATGCAATTAACTGGGTATAATTACTGATGTCAGTAGATTCATCGATTTGTAACGCAAACAATGAGTTTTTAAGTTTAGTTACTACACTTTCCTCGATGTTATCTGACAACTCGAGAATCCTTTTGTAAATTGCATTATTTGAAAAAGAAATTTTACTAATTTCTTTTCAGCATTGTCACCAAGCATAGTTTTAACCATTTTTTTTGCAAGCTGGTAAGATTACTGTTTCGGCAATGACATGAGACTTTGAATTAACAGCAATAATTTCTGCCACATAATAAGATGCTACGTGAGCTTTTTGAGACTCAACCATTGTTTTTTGAAACAGTTTACTTTGCGAAAAACTTTCAAAATGCTTAATACTTTCATTTGAAGACGCGGGTGTTTTGTAGTGAAGTGCCCATTCAAGTTTCTTGGCACCATTGTTTCATTGGACAGAGTCTCGCCGCACACACATAATGGGGAAGGCATCTGAGCGTCACCAGTTCAGTGATATCCATATTTTAAATAATTATCAGTGTATATCCGCTAAGCTTTCACCTTTTTAACTGGAGCTGATTCCTTAGAAGTATATTTTTATTCAGTTTTCGGGGAATCACCTTCGTCGTAATCAGTTTTTCGCTTTAAGAACTTATCCATGGTTAAGGGCTTGATGCAGCCAAAGAAAGCGGTAATAACAAAAAAAAGATGTGAAACACCGTACTTGCTTACCATATCACGACTGAGCTAAGAAGCTAAAAAGAATCTCAACAATGAAGTAATAAACTTTACAAAATTTATTTGCAAAAACTATCGCTCAAATTAATAGCAATTGAAAGGTAATTTTATAAGAAAAAATGTGAATTATTTTCATTCAAAGACGAATTCGTATGATACGTCCAGTGACAGTGTCGCAAATTGATTGGCTGATGGTACTCCAAATTATTCGTTCACTATCACCAAGGTTCGCTCAACTATCAGTACAATTCATTGACTCAAGTCACAATTTGGAACAACAAGTAATGAAAACTAGTGATATTATATAAATTTACAGTTATCTTTTGCTGACATTGAAGCCATTGTTTATCATTTAAAGACATTGTATAGGAATTTGAGATTCTTTGTGTGCAATATGCGACTTGATGTACTGTCTAATTCTTCAGCTAAAATTCTAAATAGAGTATTCACTGCTAGCACATTAATTATATTAACACGTTGACTCCGAAGTGGTACGTATGTGGACCACTTAGGTTAGGTTCTGAAATTTTTCAGATCCTTCTAGTGACTATGCGTACCAAGTGAAGATTTACACCGGTGAGGCAATCGGAGGCAACTTGTTAACAATCTTTAAGCGCTCGAGTACGTCGTGCGATTGTTTCGCGGCACACATGATCGGCAAAACTAACAAAAGAGTATGGCCTGAATAAATGGAAGCATAGTATGAATGGGAAAACTACTTTAATTTGGTTTGCCAATAAGAATGTACCAAGGTTTGAAATGTTTTATGATGGAAGTCTTGGTAGCCAACTCCTGTTTGCTGTCAGATGTAAGGCATTAAGTGTAAATAGGCGTACATGGAGGTGGAATGAGAGGAATACAAGGTTATGTCTGCAGTGTAACAGAGGAGTAGAGGAAACAGTTGAACATCTGGTCCTGGAATGTAGTAAATATGAACATGAGCGAGAGAGCCTCATGGATGTGATCCATGAGCAGTGTGGAGAAAATAAGTGGAATGCAAGGTGTGCGAAGAGGACTCTGGTATGAGATATCTTGTAGGGCTGGATGAGGAATGTAACATGACTGTTGTGGATGCAACGAAAGACTTCTTAGTGCATGTTTGGAATAAACGACAGTGATGTTGAATAGTCACTCTCTTGCTATGTGACTACCTGCTAAGCATGCGGTGCTGTTTATAACAAGCTGGATCTTCCAGTGATGCCCTCACTTGGTTGGTTCATTTGCATGGAGTAACTCAGGGTGGCCCCAGAGGAATTACTCTAGACGACCCTGGCTCACAGGAGAAAAAAGTCTGGGAAGCCATCCTGTTGTATGCGCGTGTGTGTTATTAGAGGGAATTAAAGGCCATTACAAAGGCCCCAGCCAAACGCTGGCCCTCAAATCTAAGTCTAAGTCTAAGTGGTTGGTGGAATCACTGCTCTAGCTGCTCAATAATTAAATGATTCTTGTACACAATTGTTTTATGACTTCTAGTACATACAAATATTGCTTGTAACGTAATCATTATACGACTCACAAAATAAATTTACAGCACTCACAATACACAACTATTTCTTGTATTTTGGTGTACAATAGTTATACGATTCAATATATGACTCACATATATATGAGTTATATATGTATATATAACTTTACAGTCAACATATATATGACTCATGACTCGTAATAATTATAAAGGGACTCGTTATACACATTGATTACATGACTCGTGATACTTAACTATCACATACTCCCCTCGGTCCAAAATTGATGGTGCATATCAATTTTCAAATTGGTCTGGAAAAAGTAGTATGAACCAATAAAAAAGATTTGATTCAAATCAAATACATGCTAATTTAATCATATACTTCACATACTACAGGAATACATTGAACTGACAATGTACGAACAATAAATAACAAAAATGAAACACTAAAACTTAGGTCTGTTCTCGGCTGGTGCACCAATAATTTCGGACCGGAGGGAGTATCTTTTGACTTCCACATAAATATGACTCGCAGGTCACCTGTATATGACTAGAGGGACGCAGTAATTATACAACTCGTTGTAAACAGGTATTACATAGCTTGCGATATACAACTAGTTCATTACTTGCTTTATATAATGAGTATGACTTGTGGTACGTAATACTTACATGACTCGAGGTAAACAGAAATAAAGAACTCGTAGAACACACTCTATATTACGTAGAGGACGCGAAATGTCATGTATAGTCAGGTAGCACGCCTACACAAGCCGTAATCGACCCGTACTCTACTTACTAACTTTAGCGTTCTGCAAGTTGGTAGGCTTATCGAGTCACAGGGTGCTTATTCACTTTTACCTTAAACTCATAAATGGACTGTTGTAATAACTTCTAGTACTCCACCTGAACAAGCCCTAACTGACTTACAGAGCGTTTATTCACTAAAAGTTTGGCAAGCATGTTGCCGTAACATGCAGCATGCAGGACGTGTATTCTCTTAAGCGTTTGGCACGTTCATCAAATTTAGAATCTTGCTTTAAGGATGCAAGAATCTCCTTATCATATGCCTATGTAAATTGCATGGACCGAATCTTGTACTTCATATTCATAAACGTATTTTGTACGCTTTGATACGCCTTTTTCATGTTTCAGCTGATGATTGGACTAATGTCAGAACATGTTTTACCAGCGTATAACTTTATGTTTAGTTCAAAATTAACTTGTGTCAACGTCAAGTACTTGACGTAAAACATGAAATCCACATGTATCAGATTTTAGCCGCCACATCGATTAATTGATTCAGAAAAACTCTATGAAAAAAGATACAAATGTCTGTTGTAATAACGAGAGAGCACGCTAGAGACCGAAATGGAGAATGACTGTGGGTTTATATAATCGGTACAATTTATGTCTACATTTTCGCATTGGTACATTACTATCGCTGATTACTCAAGGCAAGTAAATTCGACCGTGATAAACTTACCTGTTTGTGGTACCAGATGTGTTCTTTGACATCTAGACCATCCTCCTAAAACCATATTATAAACTATCTGAATGCTTTTCCTTAACTACTATTATCATGGGCACATGCTAGTCTGATTTATGAGTATTTATTTGTATTTATATAGTAGTACATCAACAATAAATTCGTCCACAATACTGAGGCAAATGAACCTATACTTATGATACGCTTATAATTTTCTTAAAATTCTACGAACATGAATAGCATAGTAAAATGATGCACGACGAAAGAATGCAATTCTATTTGAGTTTGTCTTCTAGACGAGCTTATTAACTAGATCAACATTTAGATAAGCATTTAGAGTCAGGATTTGTTTTAATTGTACTTTACGACATTTTTCGTGGATGTCGAATGGAATCGAATTCAAGCCTTAGTGCCGATGAAGTCGTAACCGAGTACAACCTAGTTTTAAACAAACTAAGCATGAAATTGCTTCAGTGTCCAGTCAAACGATCATGATGCCCAATCTGGACGGATATTGTGTTAATTGTTTCAGGTTCTGATCGACGTCACTCGTTCAAATTTCATACAGGGGAGTGTCTAGAAAAAACTGATAAATTAAGAGAAGTTTCGGTGCTTACGTATTATCGGGAGGACCTTTAAAAAAACGACTCAAAAATTAAAGTGAATTATTTATTGAAACGGTTAAAACAATAACAATAACAATTAAATAACTAACCTAACCTAACCTAACCTAACCTAACCTAACCTAACCTAACCTAACCTAACCTAACCAACAAACCCTGTGAAAAACAAAAAAAAAGTAAAAATCAAAGGTCCTCCCGATAATACGTAAGGACCGAAGTTTCTCTAAAGTGTGACCCACGATATTAGTCCAACTAAATTTTTTATTAACACGTTAAGTGCGAAGTGACCCACCGGTGGTCACTAAGGTTAGGTTCTGTAATTTTTCAAAGCTTTCTAGTGACTGTATGTACAAAGTAAAGATTTGCACCGGCTAGGCAACCGCACTTAACGTGTTAAAATCCCCTTTCTGGCTGAAATATTTTTTTTCAGATTGTAACAGAATGTGTATTGATTGTATGGCAACACTGGTTTACAATCTGTTGAGTTTCAGACAGCAATATTTAGTTCTTTCTATCATTATTGCAGATTTAGGTGAGCCATGGTATAACTCCATTATCTATAATTTCAATATGGGACGTGCTTAAGATTTAAAATATGACGAAAAAGCTATCATTATAAAAGAAACTGCAAAAAGTACTTCCTGTACTTCTATTGCAAGAATTTTAGGCCACCATGTTAAGACAGTGCAACGACTTTTGAAAGATCCATCCAGTCGAAAGCAGCGGTATGATACGGGTAAAATGAAAGCTGTAACCACACGGGGTGTCAGATATGTTAGGCGCCAAGTGCTTATGAGCTCTAGTAGTACCAATAAAATTTTTTTTAAAATGCTGACTGGGACCATGTACCTAAATCCACCCAAAACCACATTCTGGGTTCACTTGCAACAGCCAAGTCTCCAAGAAAGACTCATCACAAAAAATCACACACAACTGAGGGTTGATTGGGTCGTACAGAGAAGACTAGAGTAACTTTGGATGGCCCTGACGGATGATTCGAAGGATGGGTTAGGATTGGAAAAAACTTCATCGTTTATGTCACTATCAAGGTGGAGGTGGTGTTATGCTGTAGGCTGGGATCACAGATGGTAAACTTGTTGGCCTGACGATGGTTCGTGATGAAGGGAAACTTAATTCCGACTATTTTGTGTTCTTTTGTATGAAGTTCTAGTTCCTTGCCTTGATGACCAGAGTTTAGCACTTCGTAAAAAGCTCATATTAATGCAAGAAAAATCACCTTCAGATTCTGCCAGAGCTACTAAAGAATATCTGGCTGAGCTGAGATGCGAAGACAAAAATTTAATGGTGTGGCCACCAAATTCGCCAGATTTGAATCCCATTGAGAATTGTTAGTCCATAATCAAGTGCAAAATTTATGCTCATGGTAAGCAATTTTCATCAAAACAGGAATTATGGGATGCCCTGCAAATTGCTGCAAGGTCTGTTGATGCTGGAACAATTAAGAAATAGACCGATTCTGTAAATGATAGCATTTTTGAAGTCATAAAATGCAACGCCCGTCACGTTAATAAATAAGGCTGAATTCCTGTTATTTGTGATGTATTTCTTTTTGGGAATGTGCTTTGTTTTGTATTACATTGCTGTACTCAATATTGATCGTTTTCGTTTCCTTTATAACAAAAAAGCATGCTCTATAATACCTGAGTCAAGAATTGTTTTTATTTAAAATATGAATGCAACGATAAATCAAACATTGAATATAACCACATTGTGGATGGTAACTGTGCAACCATACAATAAAAATAGAAATTTAGTTGTTTTAATGAGAAAAATTAGTTGGACTTTTATCGTGGGTCGTACTGTATATTATCTCACGTTTACTGCTCATACTTAGTCATCAAGTTTAAAATTACGTCGTACTACATTAACTAATAGATAAATGTTTTATCTCCCCCATACCTAAAATTCAAAATTGTGTTAAACTAGTCCTTTAATTTTGTGGTGACTGAGGAAAGCTCAGGGTCCCACTATCAACCATTGTGTTCACAGGCAGAAATACAATTATGCTTGCTGTTTTAACTGCGGTAGTGAGAGGTTCCAAAGATAGTGCTCACACCACCTTTCAGAGCTAACTTGACTAGCTGTGAACACGACGGTGGAGAGAACTTCCATCAGCTACCAAAGGGTTAAATAACTACGCCATTGTAAATATCTTCCATCCTCCAGCAAACCAGGCATTTCAGTGTAGGGTTTTTTGCTTACAATATATTAATTTCAACTCAACACGGCTTGATCTTAATTTCTATCTGTGAGCTGCGAAGGAGCTATTACAAATCGTAAAAGAATGAGAAAACTTATGGTTCGTTGAACAACATTGCCTAAACCACTCTCGGCAGTTTAAGGACAGCGTACAACTGCACCTAATCTTTAACTCGGTCATTTCAGCGTAAGCCCTGGCTTAAATACTCTTACGTTTATATGCAGTAGATAAGTTCTGCATCATTAACGCTGCAGAACTTAACGCTAACTTAACGCTGATTTCGACAGTGAAACTTCAATGTTTCACTGTCGAAATTTACGAAGCAAAAGAAAATGTGACAGCCAATACCTATACATAAGGAGCAACAGAGTTATACCATGACTTGAAACTGAACAGTTAAGCGCAAGGTTTACTAAAATACAGCACTTCACCCGTTCTATCACTGTTTGCAGGAAGCGAAAGGGTAACTGCTAAATTTGCAAATCATAACTTGTATGGAATGCTCATGCTCGTACTACTACTTCACTTGACTCAGTAAACATAATTTAAATAAGGGATTAGCACCGTAGTGTCTGCCAAAAAAATCCAATTATTGCAGCAAGACAATATCACAAACAAAAAAGACTGAGAAATGAGTCAGATACAGGGTGCAACAAAATGATCTAAAACACTTGTAAATTTGATACAAGTGAAATTGAGTAAACGAATTAAAATACAAGATACTCACTCGTCTAATTCATGTTGTCAATAAAAACAACAAAATATTATTTGTTACATGTTAAAAAAACAATTTTCGTTTATGCATCATTTTGCTTCTATCAAGCATGCAAATATGTCGGATCATTTTTAACATCGTGTAAAGGCTTTCGTTTTTAGGCTTTCTGTAGTATGAGGCGACGAGAATATCCCTTTAGATAACGTTACTTAGATTGCTCTTGAAAAGTATTAATTCTATTTAAGAGGAAGGTAAAACGTATGTGAAAACGCAGCTAACTTACAAGTTTAACATGAAAAAAAATTCTTCCTATATCGAGACAAAGTTATAGATTGCAGTAAGTTTATTTTTCGATAATATTCCCTCTATTTTAAACAAACGTGCAAGGAAGACAAGATTTACGAGTATATCAAGTCATAAAGGTAAGTGTAGATTGCGTCAAAGACTCATCAAAACTGCAAATATGAGCTAAAATATTAAATCACTTCTCTCAGATAAATTTGTGGAATTCGACATTTTTCCTCAAATTTGTATTGATACTGTTTTCAATTGAATCAACTAGGATTTAACTACGAGTCTGGAGCATTGTAGTGACATTGATAAGTATTTTCAGAAGGAATATCCAATCTTATCTGTATATACATATATAACGTCACTACTGAACAAATTGAAATACAAGCGATGAAAAGCTCACACAATCTGTCCAAAGTAAAGTCAGCAGTGTAGTAATGGATAAGGAGCTTGAACCAAGATTTTCGAGCTAGCAGGAGTGTTTATATGACACTGAGAGTAGACTTGACCAGTGCTAGCAACATAGTCCTCAAATTATTATATCGACCATTTCTATTGTCTGGAAAGTTTTGGCTGATTTTTAGTATTTCATATTCCGACTTATTTTAGAACATAATTGAGTCTGGAAAAAACTCGTAAGATATGACTACATCTTCATTTACAGCTCAGTTCAAGGTATCTTTTCGTGACAGAAGGTTTGAGATCCTATGACCTGTGTAAATTCTGTAATCCTTTAACACGTTGACTCCGAAGTGGTACGTATGTGTACCACTGAGGCTAGGTTCTGTAATTTTTTCAGATCCTTCTAGTGACTATGCGTACAAAGTGAAGTTTTACACCAATCTGGCAATCGGAGGCAACGTATTAAGATGGACGATGAAGAAATTCATTTTCGGCATAAGATTGTTTTCTACTTCCATGAAGGAAAAATGCCTCACAAGCAACCAAAGAAATATGCCCAGTTTACGGTGAAGATTCTTTATCCCAATGAACTACACGGAAGTGGTTCCCGAGGTTCAGAACTGGAGATTGTAGTCTTATTGATAAAGAGCGATCAGGCAGACCATCCTCTACATATGATAACAAAAACAAGTCATTAATTGAGAATAACAAACATTACACAACCCGAGAATTGACAAAAAAACTCAACCTATCGAAATCCTTCGTTCATGAGCGCCTGGCAAAACTTAGATTCGCAAATCCCTACGATGTTTGGGTACCACCTGACTTGAGAGAAAAGAACGTTTTGGATTGCATTTCCATTTGTGATTTGCTCTATAAACGGAATGAACACATAAGAAAAATCATCTCCTCTTTTAGAGAAAATAGTTACAGGAGTTGAAAAATGGATTGTTTACCGAAATAATCAGAGAAAACGGTTATGGAGTCGAGATGTACCTCCCTTAGCCACCCCAAAAGCGGGTCTTCACCCAAAGAAAGTTTTGCTTTGTCTCTGGAAGGATTGGAAAGGGATTCTGTACTATGAGCTTCTCCCAAATAACTAGACAATTAAATCTGATAAATACTGCTCACAACTGGACGAGTTAAAAGTAGCAATTCAAGAAAAACGTCCAGAATTGGCCAACAGGAAAGGTGTTGTTTTCCATCAGGATAATGCAAGACCACACATTTTTTGGAAGCCACACAAATATTGCTGTAGCTTAGCTGGGTTGTGTTACCCACCCCCCTATTCACCACATATTGTTCCTTCGGACTTCCATATATTCATGTCTTTTCAGAATAGTCTTAATGATAAAAATTGCAATTGCTTGGATGACTTGAAAAAATACCTTGAGGAATTCTTTGCCATGAAACTACCGCAATTTTGAGAAGATATTTTTAAGTTGAAGGAAAGATGGAGACACATTGTGCAACAAAGTGGTTCATATTTGGGTGATTAAAAATGTAATGGCATATATGTATTTATTGACCTTGTTCTTTCTTTTACAAATCAGCACGAACTTTCCGAAGAACCCGACAATGGGGTAGATGGGCAGGAAGAAAGAGCACGGCTGTACGACCCTAATAGTTTTCAAATAAAATAATAATTAATAAGAATTTTACAAAAATTCGCTTCAATTTTTGCGCTTGAAAGTCACAACAGTAAAATTCTGCTGGATGGAAGTCAAGCGTTAGTGATTGGCCAGCTAGTGTAAACAGCATGGAGTCAAGTACCAGTGTTTGGCCAGCTAGTTTAAACAGCATGGAGTCAAGTACCAGTGTTTGTCTGAATGGTGTAAACTGCATGGAGGTCAAGTGCAAACTAACTAGTGCAAACTCTAATTGAAGTTCTCTTTAAAGAATGCAATTCGTCCACTAAACACGAAAAATTGAATTACCAGTAAAAAATGTTTTAAATATAACAATCATATGCTTATCCTCACTACATAGACAATGCTGAGGCGCCTTTCGATTCCAACCATCAATTCAGCTTTCCTGAACGATGCACCGATTCTAGAAGGCTTGGCCAACTGGGATGTTTTAATTAAAAAGAAAATTTCAGTGACAGTATAAAGTATGAAATGTTGTTGTCCAGAACGCTCAAACTGACAATAATGATCACATTCTCACGCAGAAATATGCATTCAAGTGATGTACTAGGTGTTCTCTCTGAGGATCTCATCAACGTATACGAAGACTATTTTGCTGATTGTCGTGAATCAATTCTTCCAGGATCAATTCTTAAGTTAGACTAACTTTGTAGTAGGTAATTAAAGCGAACTCATCCTTTACATTTGGTCTCCACTGAGGAAAATATAGAGGTAATAAGGTTAGCGAGTTTAGTTCACTCTTAGCTTATACTTCTACCTCAGTAAAACCACTGTGAGGTAAAGAAGATATTGAGCGAGAGCTTAAGAAATTCTGACACTCGTTTGCTAGTGTAAGGCCTTCACTTTTTACCCAGGACGTCACCAGCCCCATTTGCATAAGCAGCATAACGTATTTTCTTCAGTGTCTGGGGGCTGCCTGCAAGGACTGATGTTTTAAATAACTTCGATTATGGGTTCAATAACTGAACAGAATTACAGCACTCGCAAAGCAAATGGGA
>VCRD01005995.1:12567-30230 GCA_006783055.1 Trinorchestia longiramus
TGAAATACACTGGTGAGGTGAGATGCTGCTGAGACCTGGGAATGGGATGTGTGGCGGAAGACAGAATGGTGGCTGGGACTAGAGATAGAACTGGTCTGAAACTTGGTACACAGGATGCGTTGTCACTGAAGACAGTAAGTTTCTCTCCCGCAGAATTCGGAAGAATAAACTAAAAAACGGCTATTTCGTTAGGGACAATTAGTGAATTCAGCTTGAAAAATACAACCTAAAATTAGTGAGCATTTACTACTTTGAGAAAGAGTATTTACGAATAACTACTACGCTAGTATTTGATTACGAACGTATTCAACTGGAATAAAATAAACAATTAATTTGAACAATCATTGGCTGGCATTTTTTTAGAGAACCATTTGAAAAATTGTATGTTTAATACATTGCTGTTATTTTCAAAACTTGAATGGGACTTTAATAATCTAAGTCAGTGGTTCCCAATCTTTTTGTGATCAAGTACCACTTGGAGGTCCCGTACAGTCGCCGCGTACCACCTAGTTCCAGAAAAACTAAATTCGATCAGATATCACTTTATTTCCATAATTGTACCAGTAGAACACGCAAATCAATTAAGAAAACAACAACTCAATGCGAGGGTTGTATCTGCTTCTTCTCCACCTGCTGGTCAATGCGGGGCATGACTTTACTCACAGCACATCGGAAATCATGCTCTGGCGCATCATGACGGTTCCGGCTCTTCGACTTGATGGTCATGAAGGCTGAAAATCCCCGCTCGCACTCCCACGTCGAAGCAGTGAAATAACAAAATATAAATTGTTCATGACCCCGAAAGTGTTCGCGTACCACCTGGAAGGCCCTCGCGTACCACTAGTAGTACGCGTACCACAGTTTGGGAACCACTGATCTAAGTCATAACAGCTGCAAAGCATGTATCAGCTTTCGTAAAGGTTTATTACAGCACATACCCGCATTGAACTTTAGAAGTCCGAGTGAAGTAAGGCAACCTGTTTAATGGGTTAAAGGGCATTAGGGATAGTTACAGGAGCAATGAAATTAATTTAAACAATTTAGGAGTTATCGTTTTTAGACCTTTGTGCTATATAGGGATGAGTGTTCACACGTCACCCGTGTGAATAAAAAAACATCAAAAACATGTACACTAACTCTGTCTTGAGAATGTTAATTTAGTATTACACGTCTTTTTGATAAAATGAACAGTTAATATAGAGTAGAACGGATCTTAATTAATGATAACCCATAAAATAGGAATATTAAAAACAGGCTTGAATGTGACTAGCTACACAAGAGGAGTTGAACACTATGGAAGAAAATCCCTGCTGCAGAGTACAAATTAGAAAAAAACTGAATTTCTGGAAAATCCTGTATGATTTGGGCTTTTAACAATGAATTGCAGCATTCAATGAGCATTCGACAGCATTCAAAAATTTAAGAAAGAAATAACGATTTAATGAAAGAAAAAATTGGCAAGATTTCATTATTTTCTGGAGTGGTAAGTTCATCTGGAAAATTTCAGTGGGCAACCGAATACGTTGAGATCCGTGCAAGTGTGCAACCGTCTATCATGTAAATCAAGGGAACGTCCCTCTAAATGTCAATGCCTGTTAAACAATCGAAATAAATTCTTTGTACTGAAAAAATGGAAAATAACCGGCGCAACATGATGCTACATCATTATATATCATGTACATTTTTTTAAGTAAAATGAGCTCACACACGGTTCATAAGGAAATTAAATAGATTAATTTGCAAATTGCACAAATTCAGGGAAAATTTTGGCAGGTGAATGTAGAGGGAGAGTGTTGAAATTAAAATGTAATATATCGTGTCAGTGTCAGTGGTCATGAGGGATGTTATTTAAATATCGCAAGAAGAAAGGAAGAATATTTTGATATCGGAATTAAGGGAATTGAAACAATCAAAGTAAGAATAATGAATTCATAGTTTTTTACTTTTATATAATAAAGCTATTATTTGAACAGAAAATTACAAATTTGGCCAAAAAGGTTAATGCTGGGATGAAACATAACTCTAACATGGTCATCAACACTATGATCCCTTTTGACTTGGGCGAACATTAACGCAACTGATAGCTTTGAAGTCGTTAGGAAGCCTAGACACCAAACCATTAAGCAAATTCTCACGTCACAGCCGTAAGAGTTATGAAAAATATTAACACTGAAACAAGACGATATTCCAAAGTAAAAAACATTATCCAGTCTATCCAGTCCAGTCTAAATTAATAGGAGAATTTGTTAGATGGCGTTCCCATTAGGAAACACGGTTTGATCCTAATTCCGATAAAGTCATCTTGTTGGGAGATTGTTTAACGCGTCTCGCATTTTGAGCATAATAATTTGGAATTTTGACACATATTATCAATGAAGTTGGTCTCACACGCGTCATGTTCGAAAAAATACGTTAATGTTGACGTGTTATGGCATATGTACATTCAAGCTGTTAGGTGAACATAGCTAGGTCAAGTTCTGAAAATTATCAAATTCGTAAGTGATTTACAGGTATTGTATATGCATTCATTATTTGAATAGCTACTACTTCTGAGTTTAGTGACGGAAATATTAAATTTTGATCGAATTTTAGTACTGAGGGGCGTTTGCAGCGCATCAGTTGCGTTGGTGAAACTTAAAAGTCTTGATCTTCAGCTAGTTGCCCAACCATTGAAAATATTGCACAATAGATGTATGTTTTCTAATGCCATGAATAAGCATAGTATTACTACTGTTCATCGTTCAATACATATTTCAACGTATCATTAGTATGTACATAAACGCTGGTATGTATATAATAAACTGCTACTGCTAAAATATGGTTTGATGGAAGTATGCAAACACAGGCACACTCGTACACCGTAGCCTGGTATGACAAGTGACTGATAAGAGGTGAGTGTAGCAGGAGCCCCAATAAGTGATAAGTACTGCTTCATAACCAATTCATTTTTTATTTTCTTGTAGGCGTTGATAGGTCCTCAACACGAACTTTGCGTCAATATTTTGTTTCATAATTTTCTCAATACTGTTTTATGTATCCTCTCTGAAAGCTTATTTTATTCTAAAAGCTTTCCGGGAAATCTGCAGTCTTATCGAATGAACTTTTTTCAGTGATGAGTGATTGTGGAATTACGTTGCTAGTGTGAACATATAATTATGTATGCCACTGCCATTATTCAGATTCCAAACAACTAAGTTTCAATAAATTTCTGTCTAGCAAGCATTATTCCATAAGGGAATTCATATTTTCGAATAAACTTTTAAATTCAAAATTCTTTGTCATATTTTTTCACTTGAACATCAAATTTTGTATTAATTATTACATATATACAAATCTATATATACATATGGATATACATATATAAAGATATATATATATATATATATATATATATATATATATATATATATATATATATATATATATATACAGTAGGTTGCAAAAGTATTTGGTGCATCATATTTTTTATTTTTCTCAAAAAATAATGGTTGATTTCAAATGAAATTTTGTATCAATACACAGAAAGAATTTGAAAAACATTGTTCACAAAAAATGATTAATAATATTATGAAATCAACCCATGCAAAAGAATTTGGTACAACATACAATTTTCCTGATTAAGCAAAACTTTAACACCCATATTTTTTCATACTAATATGAATTTAAATTTTAACCAATTATAGCATTGGACGATTGTTTATAGTCCACTTGAGTATGGTGATAGCGTGTAGCAGTGCTAAAACTTAACAATGGTGCAAACTAACGAATTGTCAGATGATGCCCGAAAATTGATCATTGAGCACCACAAAACAGGCATCGGATACCGTAGGATAGTTTAAGATCTTACCTTGGTTTTAAGCACAGTTGGAGCTATTGTTAGAAAGAGGAAAAGTTGTGAAAATACAACGAACATCCAACGAAGTGGTCAGCCGCACAAACTGACCAAGACTGCTTCACGATCTATTGCACGAAGTGTCAAGAAAAATCCCTTTTTGGCTCGTAGTGAAATTCAAAATGATCTAAAGAACGTCAGAATTGAATTAAGGATATAATTAAGAGATCATTACGCTGTACACAACTAAATTCGAGGTTACCAAGAAAGACTCCGTTGTTGAAATGCACTCATGGGAAAAATCGAAATGAATTTGCAAAAAATTATAAAAATTAATCAAAGAACTTCAGGAAAAAAGTAACCTGGTCGGATTTAACAAAACTAAAACTTTTTGAAAGGAACATGCATACCCGTGTAATAAAGAAAAAAAAATACTGAATATGAGCCGCAGAACACTCTACCCGCAGTCAAATATGATGGTGGAAGTGTGATTATTTATGGTTGTTTTTCGTAAAATGGGGTCAGAGAAATGAAAATAATTGAGGGAACAATGAATTCATCAAATTATGACATAAAAATTTTTCAAAGCATCTTTTGAAAACCGCAATATCACTGCAACATTGCTGAGATTTCATATTTCAACAGGACAATGACCTAAAATACATCGTCAGAAAAATAAAAATGATTCAGAGATAACAACATTGATGTCTTGGAATGGCTTAGTAAGTCAATGAAGTTCCAGGTGCAAGAAATCCAAAATATATCGAAGAATTGAAGAACATTTGTAAAGAAATATCAATTACAATTCCACTAATTGCATGCAACAATCTTGTTGAAGCTTATGGAAGAAGATTGAAGGTTGTTTTGGAAGATAAAAGCTCTGCAACTAAATTTTAAATCAATGTACCAAATACGTATGCAGGGGTTGATTTGATAATATTGTTAATAAACTCTTTGGAGAACAATGTTTTTCAATTTCCTTCTGTGTTTTGATTGATAATATTCGTTAAAATATACGTACAAGATTTCATTCGAAACAAGCCATTATTTTCTGAGAAAAAATAAAAAAACGCGATGTACCAAATACTTTTTCAACCTATCGTATACATGCAGGAGTTGGACAAAAATATGAAAACGCCTAAAAACCATGTTTCTTGTCTAATATGGTGCAGGTAAGCCGTTGAAATTCAAGACAGCTTGCACTCTTCTCGGAAGGGATAAATATAGTTCCTGTATGCTTATCAAGGGAATCTTGTTCCATTCTTCGTGCAAAACGGTGACAAGTTCTAATAACGATGATGGCTGGGGATAGCGACCACGTACTTTCTTTTTCAATGTAGATCATAAATGTTCAATAATATTTAGATCTGGCGACTGTGGTGGCCAAGGAAAATGTGACAAATCACCTTCGTGTTTTGAAAACCAGTCATGGACTATGTGAGCTGTGTAAACAGGGGTTTTGTCGTCTTAGAAGACACCATGACCATTGGGAAAGAAAATTTGTACCATGGAATGGACTTGATCGGCCAAAAAGCTCAGATAATTCTTGGTAGTAATGTGATTATGCAGAGATATCATGGAGTCCACAGAAAGCAACGATATCGCTGCCCAAGGCATCATAGAATCCCAGCCATGATTCACTCTCAACAAGCAGTCTGTACAATAAACTTGGATGGCGTCCGCCTAACTTAGACTCGGACAGAAGTGGGAAACAGGTGAAAGAAGAACTATCTGACCATATTACTGTCTTCCACTGCTCAATAGTCCAGGCTTCATGACTTAAACACCACTATCTTCTGTTACGGACATTATCATCACTGATGAATGGTTATTGAATTGCAGCTCGGACAGAAATTCCCTGCTCATGGAGCTTTCTCCTTATTCTATTGATACTCATTGGATTTGTGAGCACGACATTCATTTTAGCAGTAATTTTTGCAGCTGTGGTTTTCTTTCTTTACGTCACAATCCTTAATGATCCTGTAATTTAGCGGATGATCTTTTTCCGCATTTCATGTATGCAGAATAAATACTCGATGCAGTATCGAAGTACCTCGGTTTTCTTGCTTACAGAAGCACCCACAATAGGCGCTTTAACGGTTATGCTTATGAGAAGAATGACTGTCTCACAAAGAGCTTCAAATGATACTCTGCAGAATTCCCCAAGACAACCAGTCATCTGCGTCTGCACATGGCACGCAAACCCGCTGCTGAGATTCGAGTCCTTCCCTGAGCAAAGGTAGCCGATTTAATACCCAGCATCGCAGTCGTAGGCCATACATGGATATCCAGGCTAGAATAATCTGAGGCTGCCCAAGCATCATCCCCACAGTACAGTAAAGACTAGTACGAGCACTTTCAATTTTGACGTCTTGGAATTATGTGAGGGGTGAGGGGTGAAGGGGGTCTCAATGACGTACACGCAAGTCAACCAATCATGGCGCACAAGTCAAGCCAACAGTCACTTTGTCAAATTTATACTGATTTCAAAGCAATAAAAAACATTGGGAAACAGCTTGAAACAATGGTCTAATGCTGGTCGGCGCATTTGCTACTACATAAATACATATAATTTAGATAAGAATTACGAGATGTAATAAAGTACAGAGATAGAATTAAACAAACAATGCACATGCGCATAACAAAATTATTAGGAATGTCTTATTTTTCTCTTTAATTTGATTGTAGCTCGGCTTCTACCATTGAAATTCCATTTTCATACTCACAATGTTAATATTGAATAAGACACTCTGGGATGCTTTGAGTGCACTCAGTTCATGCATAATAGAAGGTGCAAAAATAAATTCATCAGTGGTGATATTTGCTATGAGAATACGATGAATTAAAACCAAAAAATTATCATTTTCACATTACAGAGAAGTGAATAATTTTCTAGATCGAGTAACACAAAGAGGAGTTTTAGTCCAACAAGTTGAATTCTGTCATATTTCAATTATTTTTCTTTCAAACTACGTAACAGAAAAGTCATATGTACTTGTTCCATAAATGTTATTATTAAGTGAGGTTCATGAATACTATATTAGACGGGCTTGTTAATTTTGACATTGAACCTCCCAGGCCCACTTCGTTGTTTTAGCGTTAAATTGGTTTAAACATCGTGCAAGATTATATACCTCGTGGTCAAGTGGTGAGAGTCCAGGGTACATGAATTGGAAAGCTCTGTAGCGCAAGTTCGACCGCACTCGTTGGCTGTGTTTTTTGTGTCATATCGGCATTTGTTTCCCCGCCCTTTCAAAAAATTGACCAATCAGCGCCAAGACACAATTATTACGTCATGGAACACGTTCCCGCCTGAAAACCGTTGTTGGGGTGGTCATTGCCAACCCCCCATGTGATCGTACTGTAGCATGACCTGCTACCTCTTTAAAGCTTATAAAATAACAAGTATTAAAATATTCCTCATTTATAGTAATAAAAATAAGACTAAACTTTGAGTGATTTTTACCAACTCTTTCCAATTAAAACATGCATATTTAGTGCACGTTATTGTAATAATGTTTATATTAAGAGCGTTAGCCAGAGAGTATTTCTGTTGAGATCCAACTTCAGTATATATATATATATATATATATATATATATATATATATATATATATATATATATATATACATATATATGAGTTGCTACAGTCACCCATTAAACTACTCCTGTCCCGTTTTCTATGTTCATGGGACTCGCTGAGAATAGAATAGAATAAGGCAATAGGAACGAGCCGTTTGGTCCATTCTTGGTTCAATACCGAAGTCCCATGCCGTACAATACCGAAGTCCCATGAGTTTCCTATCTTCTTCTTCCTGTAGTCAAGCCTGATGGACGTATAATACATAAGCTCCAAGATTGGACTGTGTTTGTTTCACCCCACATCTCATACTTGTAATCGTTGCCGAATTCCATAATCCAAGATGGAACGAGGCCTAACTGGTCTAACAATTTCCAATCAAAACTTATTCTGGCAACATTCTCACGCTTGTTATCTAGTCGTAGCTCTCCCAGCAACGCCACCCGTGAACTTCAACATGTGACCTTAGGTTAGAATTCCCTGAATTTGGGGGACCGTCTGCCACCCACTCGCTGTGAAACCTACTCGCTGTGAAACCACTTACTTACCTACCTACTACACTATACTATACCAGCTGCACTCGTACACTTATACGCCACATACTGCACCTACTGTATTCGCTGTGCTCGCGTAAATTTCAAGCCACAGTCGCTATAGCTCTGGACTGGCCATTCATCCCTGAAGCTGGACTGGCCTAACCATCATCTGGAAGCTCTGGACTGGCTCAATCATCCCAAAAAGATTTCAAGCTATTTCTCGTGCCAACTTCTTGAATACCAAGCTGAGTACCTGTGATGAGTTCTTTTATTCTCCTTGAGTAAGGTCACACGGGCAGTTAGATTAGGTTTTGTTAAAGTTGGTTGCTTAAAATTCCCCAAGCACAACCAAACTTTACAGCTCATTGCCCACGGTTCTCTCTAAACATATTTTATGAGTCAAATGGGCGAATGAAAGTTAGATTTTATTTTTGTAATTGCTAACGACGTGCGATAGACACTGATTTTCGTTCTAAAATAATGTTTAAAATATGTATAATTTTAGGCACGACACCACACCCGTTCCACTTCACTAGAAGACCTAAAATAAGAAGAGGCAAGTATATGAAGTTTTATTGAAAAATCCATTGAATGATGTGAAATATATTTTTTGTTTAGTAAACTGAGAATATATTAAGTACAATTTGCCATACGCTAGTGGCAAATGGATATCATTTTTTCCGGGATGCAGGACTGTGGCATGGTGACCCTACATCAAACTTCAAAACAAAGTTTGAAGTTAACCACGAAATGATCGTGTTTATCGTAGTTCGTACTACTGCACACCCTTTCAGCAAAGACGTCTGTGGCTATAGCTTAATTGCATTTCTAAAATTCTATGAAGAAATAATGCTATTTCCTAATATAAGAGCTTGTTTTGTGTTTTATGATGTCAGCAGTTGTTTGTATGTGCATTGAAGCAGAAGCTTTTAGCATGGCATTAGGGGTTTAATTCATGTTAATAAGGTGGCATACGAGCGTAGGTGATTAACCTGGAGCACTGAACATTAGTACAGTTTGCCTGAGGCTAGTGATGTCTGTACCCATGTTCAGTGCTACAGGGTTAATTTATTATGATTGAATTTTATTTTTTTCATTTTGTCTGCAGTGGAAAACAATTTGTATAATGCTATTGACGTTTTAGGCAGCATTTGGATATTTTGTGGTTGTGCATTTTCACTACTCAGATTAGACTACTATAGTGCATTACATAGTTATGGCTCAGACTGTTGTATCTATGTTTTGTAACAAGGTTTAAATGATAAAAGTAATAAGATTATTTCATCTTAATAAAATTTGTAGCTTAAACTCTGTGGTATAGTCACTATAACTTTCTTTGATGAGTTTTGAAGTAGTGTCTGTATTAGCTTTTTCTTCGTTGGGCATCGAAATGATGGTTCCTGATTGGCGCTCAACTGGTGGTATGAGAAAAACTATTTATGAATGTGAAAGCTGTGTTTTACTCAAATAAAATGGGCCAAATAAAATATAATGAAAATATTAGATGTTAAATGATTTTAATAAGTGCATGCTATAATATTACTCATTATAAATATCTAACCTCTATGATTCCATCTATTACTGCCCTCACTGTAGATTGTCTTTTTTATGACATATGTTAGTTATGAATTTTTATGATCTTTTCATCATTTTTACTACTGCTTTCACATCTAGAAATCATTCTAGCAACTCAGTATGGGTAAATATTTTGGCCAAAGATGATCAATATTTGGACTGTACTATACTTATTTAGTTCATCTCTGTGCATACCTCTAACTGGTCCTCATTCTTGGACTCAACTTGGCACTAACTAAAAATAAGTATGACTGCTAGTTATTAATATTACTTTCAGCATGAAGTATTTTGAGGAAAATATATGTTGAGGCAATAAACTACACTCAGAGGGAATAAGCATATTAAAATATTCTCATTTTTCAATTGAATTGATTTTGATTATTTTTGTATTCAAAATGCTTGATTGATGGTTGAATTATATTAGGTTACCTTTGAATAATTTCTCTCCATAAACTTATGTGTCAGTGTGACTTGAGATGTATGAGTGATTTCGATAAATACATTTTGTCACTTTGAACATGATCTTGATTAGATTACATAGCATAGTTGAGCTGGAATATAAAGAGCTATGGGAAGCAGCATGTAATGGTTAGTATGTGAAGTTATTGTTCATTTGAAGGTTTCATGTCTTCAAAAGGGATCATTATCTAAGTAAAGTAATTTTAATAACTGCTTAGAGTTTTGAACAGTAGGATTTCCTACACAAAAAATTTTTAGGTTCTAAAATGCCTTTTCTTGTAGAACCAAGGGCTATCAGAAGAAACATTTGTACAAAATAAAACTTTTGTGGTTACAGTAAAGGGCTGCTCAGCTTCATGCAAGGGAATGAGTTACTAGAGTCATAGCTAGTCATCTTGTCTGTCCTGTGTAGATTCCTGAGGGTGTAGAAGTTAATGCAGCTTCTTATTCAGATTTTTTGAATGAAGCCCTTTTTCTATTTCAATATGAAATTTAATTTGAATATTGAATTTTTTGTTGTATATGTGATTCATTTTGTTACTATGAAGAACAAAATTTTATCAAAATCATAAAATAAATTTATTATTTCTTATTTGAGTCTGAATAATAAGTAATCATAGATATGGGACATTTTTTAGAACACCCTGTAGTACAGAGCTTCTTTAACTATTTGATGTAGCATACTGGTAATTGTTTTTTCCCAATATACTGGGGACTGGGAATATTTCTTAGGAATATTAATTTATATTATAAACAATATGTATAATAAATATGTTCATGAATGTGTATATTGTGTAGACAAATAATACAATACTACATAAGTATATTATAATCTTAATCTCTACTGATGCGAAAGGTAGTTGACTTTTTTTTGGTTTATATTCATAGTTGTGGTTTAATTGAGAACAGTGCCATGCTCAATTGAGAATGAATATCTATATCATTTGTTTACTCTGTCTTAATGACACTCATGGTTGAGAAGCCAATCTTGCAGACTGTAGGAAATGAAAGAAGGGTTCTCAAAGCAATTTCACTGAGCCAATGTATTTTGCTTTCGCTTGAATCCAAAAGGAGCCAAAAGATGCTGTGGTTTTGAAACTCCTCTTAAATCTTTTCTGCTCATTTTCTTGGAGGATAATTAACATATAGAAACATCAAGTAACTAATTTTTCAATGCTTAACATAGACACTATTCTCCTGCATGAAATTTTCCCCTTCTATCAATAAGCTTTTTGATGCATTTTATATGGAATCTAATTGATTTTGACCAGAAAAGTGAAATTTAATTGATTTCAACCTCTTATATTGAAATTAGCCAGGAAAAAGGATTATGTCAGCTTATGAAAATGAAAACTCTTTTGTAGTACAGTCAGAATATTGTGGATGGAACATAATTTTGCAATCAAATTCCCTTAAAAGATTTTTGATCACTCATGCAGTATGGGGTCTGATATTGTCATGCAGAATCACTCCTTTTTTCATCACAAATAAAAGCCATGTTTAATGCACAGCTTCTTTCAGTTGTGATTGGTGTTGGCAATAAATTTCAGCCATTGTAGTTTGATTATTGTCTAGTAGCTCATAATGAACAATACCTTTTCTGCCTACCATATACTCATAAGATTTTTTATGGATGCAACTGCTTGGTTTTTAGGTATGTTTCAAATTTTGGTGTGCAACAACTATTTTTTGCACTTCACATTGTTGTAGAGAATCTCATTTGTGCTAATGATTTTATGCATAAAAGGTGTTTGGAATTCTAAGAAAGCAAAGAGAGGCAGCAATCCACGTGTAGCTTGCAGTTGTTTTCTGGCAGATCATGCAGAATCTATTTTCCAGCTTTCAAGATCTATTTCAAGCTTTTTCATATTATGATAGGTGGTCGTTTGGCTTACATTAAACTAATCAATTGGTTCCCTAGTTGCAATGGTTGAATTTTCTTGAACAACAGTTGGAAATCTTTCAGAAACAATTCCTCTCAGCTTTCACTTCCTTTCTATATCCTGTAGACTGAAGTCACCATTATTGAAATGGGAGAAAATGAACACATTTTCTTATTTACCCCATGATTCCAATGTGTGTTTTTAGTTGTATTGCTTGTGAACTTCCTGTACTGTTTTCCTGAAACTTGTGTACATTTTCATGTAAAGTGTACATGTAGGTCTATGATACTAATATTATTATAATCTATCACAAAATTTGATAAAGGAAAGAAATTTCATGTGACAACAAAATATGATCTTAAAAATTTGATTTCTCTTATCATGTCTCAAACTTGTACTTGAAGCAAACAACTTTTGTTTCAACTACATATATATTTAAAATAGGCAGTATGTTAATAAATGTTTTATTTCAATGTATCTCTAAATTTTTAATTCCATTACATAAAAATTCTCATCCTTTAGTAAGATAAACTATTCAAATGCATCAATTACTTCTTGTTGCTTATTGAAGAAAGGTTTAGTATGTATCAACAGCTGAAAATGCTGACATCAGTAGGACTGATTCTGAGAAAATGAAAGACTTGTGCTTTGCTGCTTTTTGGATAGATGATTAGAAAGTAATAAACAGCCAAAATGGAATGAAAGCTCTGAAGCACTAGACTTGTCTCACACCTGGACAATGACTGTTGTCACTGTGAATGCTACTGCAACAGCACAAAACTCACGTCTCCTCTATAGCAGCTGGAACTAGCCTTACATCCATCACAGTTCAAAGGTTCTGCTAGTTTTTACAAATGTATTGAACTATGTATTAATCACCACAGTGAACTTTCAAGACTATAATTTCCTGAATTGAGCTTTTTGAAACAATTCGTGTGTTATGTATTCTGATTTCAACATTGCTATTACTAAATGCCACTTTTATATTCTAAAGTTTTTGAGGCAGAGTGACCCATTTTTGTTTCATACAATGGTTACTCTGTATTGTTTCATTGTAATAATTTTCATTAGGTTTATTAGTAACAATATGTGAAGAAATATCTATAAAGATCAAGTTGCACATAAGTTGAAGTTCTCATATATTTAGAAGGTTACTTTCATACACAATCGAGTGAACAACCAACTCAAATAATGTTATTTTGTGTGTGTCAATTTGATATCATTTCCCCTGTAAGTGTGAATACTTCTTTTTATGGTATATTTTTTGTGCAGGCTAATGATGGATGAATTCAAGGGTTTAGCTCAAAAGGTTTCCAAGACATGTACCGAGCTTCAGTCCAGCAAGCTTACAGAAAGGAAGGTACTGTTGCAACATTGTATGTGTACACCTCTGGTAATATTCATAATTTCTTTCTATTGCACTACGTGCTAATTGTGTGCTTTGATATCAATGAGGTATACTCCTTTTTTTCATCTTTTTTCGATTTTTTCCAAAGAAGTAAATAATGAATTTATTTATTTATAATGAAAGTATTGTTAATTATCCACATAAGTGATTTCCATATTGTTCATAGCATTATGAAAATTAGGATCATTACCTGTTATTATACTAACGCTTGTGTTCAGAAGTAGAGGATCAAATGACGCATCTCTGTTCTTGGGAGCTTTATTTAAGGTTCAATTACCTTTGTGTGTTCATTTAAGACCTATATTTTCAAGAGCTCTCATTCCCACGCAACTACTCAAAAGGCAGTCATATGTAAGTTTCGGTTTCATTCGTACCGGATTGAAGATTTGTCATCCTACATGTATTTTTCCAAACATAACTCATTCAGCATGGGTCTCAATAAGTTTTTTTTTCTCTGAACGTTGGTCAACCACGTGCACGACAGCCACTAATTTTGGCCACTGATTAATTTTTGGCCTTATAAAAATTGAGCGATGTAGCTACCAATGTTCGTGGAACAACTCGTACATACAGACCTGCGTAAAAATGTTTCGATGTGGAGGCCCTAGGGATCTTATGGACAAGAAGCTAGCATCGGAAGAGTGGTTTTCACGTATAGTTGTCTGCAGGATGATTGACACATTTAATTCCAGCGTCCTGGCCATTGAAGCAACATTATAAGTGGTAACGCTGCTGTGATGAAGTGGCCCTTTTCTATAACAAATTTCAACTCTGCTGTAACTCATGCCACGGTCAACTGGACGCCGCGTATTTCATGGTGATCGTGAAGTCATCTTCATGAACTTGTCATAAAGAAACGATTGATTACACTATGTAGCACATGTTTTGTTTATTTTTATTTTTTAATGTCTATATATGTATTTTGTGTCACATATATATATATGTTGTGTCGTTTTGATGTAACATCGACAGTTCTTTAGTTGTTCTTAATTTGATATTTTCCTTTTCTCAAACAATCTTTCTCTACAGCAATGTGTTGGTTCAGTCTATTTCAATATTGTCAGGATAATTATACGTCATTTAGTATGTTTCCATCGAATGAAAGGTATTTAGGAAGTACAAATTAGCTAGAACAAAAGAAACAATACAACTCTGCACTGTAAATGCTTGGATAACTTTTCTCTTATGATTAGTGCGTTGACGATCTAGATTCTCTATAGTGCATATTTTAACCTTTTCTGACTAGAGACCAAATATAATATCATCATAGTAGTATTCCTTCGGCCTTGATATCTTCTTTCCATAGATGCGATGTCTTGATGAAATCTCTCACCATGCTCTTCGCTGACATCACCCAAGTTCTCAGGGAAGAAATCTAGGTAGAAATGCAAAAAATGAACCTTTAATGACACACGACAACCAAGCTTTCTGAAGTTCTCAATAGTAAGCTTTGCTACCAGTTGTTTATAATAATGATCCTTGTGATTTCCTAGGAATCCACGAAATACATTACAAAATGTACACCAAGCGTCTTTTTCAACTTTTGTCATCGCTCTTTTCAGTTTCTACGACTTCAATATTGTATTTACCTGAGGTGTAACAAATATACTTCCTTTTATTTCAGCTTCAGCTTTGAAAGCATGAGGCGAATTTCTTGAAAAGCTTTTCCTCCAAAATCTAAAGCTTCCACAAACTGTTTAACCAACCCTAGTTTAATACCAAGGGGGGGATAATGAACAACAAAAGACTGTTGTTCATAAGACTATTGGAATCTACTAGAGGTTGTCTGAGAACATTTAACATTCCTGGGTGCAGTTCTACTCGTGAAGGCCAATGAAGTTTCTTGTTATGGTCATCATCAGCTGTCCCATAAGCAAAGAAAACGTGAATGCTTTATGTATCCCCCTTGCCGGCCAAGCAAGAAGGCGAGCATCTCGAAATCACCACAAACATACCATTTGAGTTCGGCATAATTTATTTTGTAAAGAAACTGTGTGACACCGTATTTTTTTCTTTTGTACCCAGTGTGCAAAAAGCAAATATGGATGCTTATTTCTATTTGGAACAATACTGCTTGGAGACTTCGTGTTGAGCTTCCTATGAACAGTCACCATTCTGCAGGATCATGCTTGAGCCCAAGTGCAGTAAACAAAGCAGTAACATCCGTACAATAACACAGATCGTCACTAGTGTCGTAGTAAATATCTAATTCTTCACATCGTTTCCGGTACACAGATGTCCTGCAGTCATCCAGTAGATACCATACCTTCAAACCTGATGTAAGGTCAGCTCCTGACTTAGTAATACATAAATCCCTGATTGATTCATCTTGCTCACATTGATTTGGAAAGTGAGGCTCCAAAGCTGTTCTTGGTACGAAAGCCTATTCCATTTTTTGGCTGCTACTTGCTGACCCTTCAGATGAAATATCCATTGGATCTTCCATCTGGAAAGAAGAAAATAACTACATACAGCAATTTCAACAGAAACATGAATAGCATTAGTATTCCATCCACCTTTGGGAAAATGAATCCATAGTAAATACTTAGTATTCAGGTTGATTAAAAGTAAGACTTTTGGAAAGTATGATGAGAATTAACTTACATTTTCTGGTGATTGTGGCACTGGTAAAGTGTCATCTTGTGGGACAGGTGCTTTAGATCAGTGGTCATCAAACTTTTATTCGCCGCTACCCTCTTTAAAAGATTTTATTTTTCTACCTCTTTAACTTTAGCAGAATAAAGAATAAAATATAAATATAGCAGAAAAGTTTAATATGTATAAAGAAATCGGGTCTACTGTACAAAATACACACATTGAAAAATTGTGAAAAGTAATATGTAAAGTGTATTCAAAAAATAAGAATCGATTACGTATATTAAGGGTATTAAGAAATCTATAGATACTATTAGCGGCATTAAATAATATCACTGACATATTTAATTAATGGGATTGATGCGCCTGCATTTTCTTACACTGAAGGGCATGTCTAGGCTCTATTTTTGTTAACGCTCGTTTAAGTACAATTTCAATATTTCCTATACTCGATCGATGTTTTGTTTTGAGATTAGTTAATGCCGAAAAAGCACTTCCACATAAATATGTTGACACGACAGGTAAAAAAGTATCCATTGCAAGTCGTGACATGTTTGGATATTCCAAGTTGATGCCGACCCATAACGAATTTAGACTCATTTTAGCAAACATAGTTTTTAGAGAAGAATCAGAAGAAAGTTCTGCAAATTCTTCCTGTGCCTTAAGCGTGAGATGACACACTTTTTCGACTTCAGCATCAAATGGATTTTGGATCTAATCAAATCAGCTCATGTCTGATTCTTGATGAAAATATTTTGTAAAATTTTCCCTAAGCTTACCAAGTTTTTGATTATAATTGGTTTGATTACTTCAAACCTTAGTTTTTTTCTTTAATGAACTCTTCCAAACATGGCAACATCTCACATGAGTTACTTTTTATATTCATCCATATATTAACTTTGT
Organism: Trinorchestia longiramus; assembly: GCA_006783055.1. Taxonomy (NCBI): domain Eukaryota; kingdom Metazoa; phylum Arthropoda; class Malacostraca; order Amphipoda; family Talitridae; genus Trinorchestia; species Trinorchestia longiramus. Next base: position 29,340 of record VCRD01005995.1, read on the forward strand.
TCTGGAAAGCTTGAATTTTTGAAGTTAATGTAAGAACATTTGTATTTACACCTTGTAATGATATACTGAGATCGTTAAGCTTGTAAAGAATATCTGATAAATAGCAAAGTTTAGAAAGCCAATTTTCGCTTTGGAAATGTTTTACCAAATCTGAGTCGTTACCTGATAAAATAACATGACTTCATTTTTTACAGCGATCAGCCTTCTTAAAGCCCGACTTCTTGAAAGCTATCGATGTCAGTCTGAAGCAGCAGGGATTCAAAATCTGAACCCATTTCTTTACACAAATTTATAAAGTGCCGAGTATTAAGAGCACGGGTTTTGATGTAATTATTTTTGTACTGAGTTTTGTAGCACTGCTCGCAAATTTTCGTTAATTTCTTTCGTTGCTAGCACCTCCTGATAGATCGAGCAATGAGTGAAGGTTCTACCTTTATTGCATTCAGGCCTGACTTTATTGTGGAAAACATTCTTCCCTGCCATTGTTGCCTTATTATTATGCTAGTTCTACAGTCAACCTAGGCATGTGATGGAATAAGTTAAAAACTCGTTACACACATACATATAAAACCGGCTCAGCATTTTCATCTAGTTTGTGTGTTATTTTATGTATGGTTTTCTCGTTAAAGAATGACAATAACACTTGATTTATTAATATTCATTATTTACTGTAAAAAATGGTATATTTATTCTGAAATAACATTATTACTCAGATAAGAAAAGTATCATTCTACATTTTGCAACCCCCTTTGAATGGCAGCGCGACCCACCTGTGGGTTGCGACCCACACTCTGAAGAGCTCATCTCCCTGCCTTTCCTTGCTCTGCGTGCTCCTGCCATATCACTGAGAGAGGGGAGTCTCATTCCTATGTACCTCCTGCCATCTCTGGG
>VCRD01005996.1:4832-24635 GCA_006783055.1 Trinorchestia longiramus
GGAAGTGGGCCAGTCAAAGCAAAATCTGAGCGTTCAAGAGGAAAGGTTATGGCCACTGTCTTCTGGGATGCAGAGGGGATCTTGTCAGTTGATTTCCTCGAGAACAAGAAAACTATTACAGCTGTTTATTATGAAGAGATTTTGGGAAAATTGTCCGAGAAAATCGCAGAAAAACGCCCTTGGAAGCTGCATCGGCGCGTCCTCTTCCACCACGACAATGCACCCGCGCACGGCGCTCGGTAGACCAGAGCTGTGCTACGCGAATTTCGATGGGAAATCATTCGACATCCACCTTATAGCCCCGACTTAGCCCCATCCAACTTCTTTTTATTTCCAAACCTGAAAAAGTCATTGAAAGGTACCCAGTTTCCATCAGTTGAAGCAGTAAAAAGAGCTGCCATGACATGGTTCAAATCGCATGAATCTCAGTATTACACAGATGGACTTACAGGCTGGTATCAGCGTTTGCAGAAATGTATTGACCTAGATGGAGCATATGTTAAAAAATAAACATTATGACTTTGACCGTTTTTTCAAACTGCCATTTTTCCACGAACTTTTTGAAGCCCCCTCATATTGGTATTTTTGTATAAAAAAAAGAAAAAATCTTTCTCTCTATGGTATACATGAATCATATGATAGTTTTTCAATTCTTAATGCCATCTCATGTCTAGGGATGCAGCTCATATTGCATCAAGAGTCTCTTTGATCAAAGTTATGGCCTTATTGATGTGACAAACTTGTTTGTGTCTGTTTCGAATCATGTAACATCTATCCTTGAAAAATGTAAAATAATGTTCCCTCAAAAACTTTTTCGATGAAGTAAGTCAGTAATACATGTAACTGGTGATTAAAGAATGTATAAAATTCGCATTAATATAAAGCAGTACTGGGTGCGATAGCGAAAAAATGTATCAAGATACGCGATAAATCTATACCGACAACCTTAACAGCGATAACCGATAATCGATAACGCGATGAATTTATCGCTGAATAAATAGATGACCTATAAACCCATAGTTCCGATTTTAGCAATACTGATTTTGATATCATATAGTAAAACATCGATCTTTCAAAATCTTTATTTGTATTTTTATCTTAGGAAGCTTGAAAAACTTGGGGAAAATTTTAAAAATTTAGGTCGAATAAAAATCTTTTACAAAATTTCCAATTCAACGTTTATCCTGTCTCTTCACTAATGAAAAGTAATGTTTTAAACAGAGTAACTAAATTTTTACAACCGCAGTAAATTATATCAATTTGGAACAGAAGCATAACTTTGTAAGGGCTCAAAACGTTACGCGTTAAACGTAATAAGATTTATACTGGAATGCAAAGAGAACCGAGACACTGACCAATTGGACAATGATGAGCATATCAGACATACCTAATATTCCTCACTGAGGTCCATGTCAATATTTGGTGGTGGGTGACGAGTGGTTCTACCCCAACATAACTCACATGAATATAAGATTTTGTAGGTTTCACGAATATTTTCAGTAGAGTTCACACAAAAGTAAAAGTTTCCATCGAATCATAAACACGAGTATTCTGGTATTTGAAAAACATACTGAATCATTGTTTTAATATTCAGGTATAAGAAATAAATAGATCTCAATTTACAAATAGCAGTTCGGGTTAATTTGAAGTTCGTTAAAAAATACAAAAGAGAAACAACGATTTCTCAAAATTAACTACAATTTTTATTTTCTTCTTTGTTATCGTAATTTGGGTACTACCATTATTATTATCAATTTTTATTTTAGCCAGGTTCATTAATATATTAAAATTTATGATATAAATGAACAAAAAAATATATTATAAGATATTGCTTACATATGTGTGCGTACATGCGTTTGTGTACATATATACACACATATCAAATACTATATTATATACCCACAGAATATACGTGTAGACATGTGTGAAACAATAAATAAACTATCGATGCATAAGGTTTAAATCTTCTCCCATGAATACAATTAAGTTGAAACTAACAAAATACAGTCATTTATAAATGTATAAATACAAGCATCTAGTGAAGAGTACGTAACTATGTTGAGAAATAGTAACACGACAAAAGAAACAGATACGATGTGAAAAAAGTCGTTCAGTTTCAAAGGGCAGTGACTGTTAGCCTTTGAGTTAAGTTTCTGAACTAGCTTCATTTGATCGACGGGTTTTAGGAGATCTCGATCGAGAAATCCAAGAGAAAGATTTTCGCCGTTTAGGAGAGGGAGCTCGTTATCGAGAACTTACTTTATCACAGACTGAAGGCAGGTCTTCAGGTTCCACAGGGTTACGAGAGAAAACAATGTGTTTGTCGCAGTCGTCGCTTCCAGGTCAATGCCTGCAAGTCTTTATTGTTCTCACGACGTTAGCTTTCCTAAATTTCCTGTGAAGAAGAAAATCAGGATCCACTAAACACGGATGTCAAAGATAATCATACTAAGAACTGACTTATGAAATGTGATGAAAGTTCATCAAAAATCGATGTAATTGGAGTAATCAAAACTCGAGTAAATAGGTGCAATCGTAAGAGATCTGGATTGTACGAATAATATTTATTAACGGAGAATCATTAAATAATAACTATCATGTTTCAATTTGTTGTACTAGGAGTAACAGTAATGAAATATTGTTGAATAAAAAATATTTATTGTTAATAATAGAAACTCTTTAGAGGAGCAAAACGGAAATTTTGACAGTCGATATTAAATCAAGCCGAGACAAAATATTCCTTACAATTCCAGATTGCTACGAATCGTCATGGAAAATAACCCTCGACCACACGAAGGTTCATCAATTGCAATTTTCTTGACCAAACACAATTTTACTATTTACTCATCATAAGCAGAATTTTTATTCAATAGGCATTCTTGCGCTGAGCCGCAACAGTCAAGTTCTTCTTTAGTAATGCCTCGAAGATGAAAGTACGACAAACGTGCAAAAAGAGGAGCAAACATCGATAAAAATGGTAGCTTTGCGACCAAAAATGCCGCAGTCGATAGCAATAAGGCAGCACAAGTGGCATAGTTCGCAAGAAACGCCGGAGTTGGCGAATATTTTACGGGTTTATCGCAAAACTGCACCCCTGAATGAGGCGCCCCGATAAACTGATGAAAATTTTCGAGTATCACAAAACTCGATGTTGTTTGGCTTTGAGGATCCGTTCCATGACAGTTATTTTCCTCAACTGCAAATACTTTAGTGTGTTTGGCTTTGCGTTTGAACAGGATTATTGACTCTGGGTTCACAGATCAGGCTTTATGAAAGAATGAAATTCTGATTTCCCGTACGTACATCAGTGGGATTGTTCGTATAAATCAGGGAAGAACCCGTGATGAAAGCGTATGGAAATGTAATCCATGTGATTTCACACAGAAGAGAGAATGTTCATGTTGAATTAAATTGAGTTAGAGAAGATCAGTGAGTGACTGCGATGAAATTTCAATCATATTTTCTTAAAATAACTAGGAGAGGAACGTGTGATGCATTTGTTAAGAGCATCAAGTAGGCATGTGAGGCAAACATTCTATTTTGTACAACAGGTAAGGAACTAATGGGTCAAGTATCTGTAAATAAAGTCTTTTAAGGTTGCCAGAAAATCTTGTGTGTCACATCAATCTTGTGCAGTACGACCGACTGAAGATAGCGTTGTACCTCATGAGCTTTTAGAACAATATTTAGACATGCATACTGAACTAATAACTGAAAAATGAAGCTGAGGGAACTTGCTATATGAATTTGGGCAAGAAGGTCTAATGCACGACGCATTAGTTATTTTTTCGATTAGAGAGGAAGAGAAAATTTCATATTAGAAAGAAGAAGGATCATGAAATTAGAGAGAAGGATAATAAAATTAGAAATGAGGTTATAATACAATTAGGGAGAAGTAGGAAACATAAAAATGAGTCAGAATGAAGTGCACAGCTAAACTCATAAGAACTTCTTCAGCAGGTGGTCTTAATTTTACGGCAGGATACTGGAGCTAAGGAAGAGGAACGTTTCACACTTGAGTGAGTTTCAGAAAACTAAAATAAAAAAACATTGACGAGAACACCTTGATTTGCCCAAAGACTTGGCAATGGCCACTTTAAAACGGAAAGAAAACCTACAAGGAAAGAAGGCCAGAGCTAAAGCAACGTCAAAAATAAATTACTTGTCAAAGAACTACACGCTATCCTCAAAGAATTATTTTTACTTTTTCTATCAGTAAGAAAGCAGTCTGGCCAGCTACAAGAGGCAGCTAAAATACAACAATTACGTCTGCAATAGCGGTCTTTATTGTGAAGTGTACGCGCTCTTTTATAAGCAATAAAAGGCGGACAATGAGAGCCAAATGGTCACAGCAGCGCTGTCCCAATGTTGACCTCAGCCTCAGAGGGATCTCAGCTTTAAGGGAAAATTTCAGTTTCATTAGGAAAATTTCTGTTTAAAAAAGAAAACTTCACTTTAAAGAGGAGGATCTTGTTTCAGGTGGAGGATCTGAACTCCAGGCGGAATATTCCAATTTCAAGAGAAAGATCTATTATATTAGATTACAGGGTCACAATAAAATATTGCGACTTTGAAAAAGGAAAATATTAAGACATTGTTAATAATATTCCATTATTATTAATACAAAAATGAATTAACAGATACTGATCAGAGAATGTGTTACTACGTTTACACTGTATTAACCAGGAGTTATTTGTGCGTTTACACTGTATTAACTAGGAGTTATTTGTGCGTTTACACTGTATTAAGCAGAAGCTATTTGTACGTTTACGCTGAATTGAGTAGGAGGTATTTGTTCTTTTCCTGTGGAGTGATCAAAGTAGTTGTGGTCAGCTCATATTTATTTAAAGGAAAAAAGAGAATCCCTATCTCTACTGACATATCTATGATTGGAAGTGATATGATTAGTTTTTAAAGAGCTCAATATCATAATTTTTCTCAGTTAAATGTTGTAGGACTGGTGATGTTACTGCGGTGTTTATTCTGGCATACTTTCAAGAATTGTTTAGCATTAAATGATATAAACTGAAATAAAGAAATTGAACTAAGCAAATAAGTTACTACCAAGCATGGTGTTCCAAGCTACACAACAAGCATATGGAAGTGAGCCTCCAGATTAATTCGTTTTTTTTTAATGTAGCGATGAAAGTTAAAGAAAAAGTATCATTTTTAATAATTGAAAATTGACTACCACAATATTGTGCAGGATATTCTTAGAAAATGTTTTTACATTCTTCCACCATGCATGTCTGATAAGAAACAAAGTTACCTCATCTACAACATTAGTCTCGAGAAAAATAAATAAAAACTTTTGCAATGAAAGATTGTTTAAAAATGGCGCACGTTATTGGAATTCGGCAAATACACTAGAGCAAAGAATCAGTTTCTTGTGTTGATTCATTTGGAGTTGTTGTTTCAAGCTAATTTTGAATGAAGACCTCAATAAAAAGATACTCTATCAATAGACTGTTACTAAAGACCTCAGCAGCTGAGGTTCGAGGTGAGTCCTGAGAAGGTAGCAATCAAGCCCCACACGGCGCTGCATCCATCAAAGCTGGAAAAGCTGAAGATTAAGCGAGATTGAGGGTAAACTGGCTACCGCCTCTGCGAATTACGGGATGACTCTAATCAGAGGCTGAATGGGGCTGCAAGCACGGCCCTCCGTGGGGCGTCGCAGCCCAGTTAATTACACAGATGAAACGAAACTCCCGTCGCTGGAATTAGCTCGACTGAACTGCGCGTTCAGAGCTAAAATGCAACATATTTATTCGTGAATTAGATAGAATGCATGAGGCACTAGAAAAAAGTCATTTGAAGTCAAATACTCACACCCCTGCAATATAGACACATGGAGGAGCTAGAAATTTATGTGCCTTATAAACGAAAATTTAGCTTAGAATCCTCTATGAAATCGTCCCATTAAGTGAGGGCAAATAAAATTCTCGTTATTCACACACAGGGTGCTCAACTTTTTTTGATAATTAATGCAGTCAATATCCCTGCAAATTATTAATTTTTGGATTTATTTAGGTCTCGTAATTAAGATGAAATTCACGCAGATGAGTGCTCCATACGACGCACATTTATGATTTCAAATTATGCAAAAAATTCTACACAACTTGAGAATCTGAAGTTCTTAAGTGATTAAGTCAGTATTGGTACGCAGCCAAGTGCCAGGGATGAACAGAAGTGAAAGGCATTAACATTTTGTAAGAAAAATGGAGTGAAGAAACGAACGGAGGGCACATGAACGCCCGTCCTGCAGGACTGTGTTTCATGACAGGGTTTTATTTTACGTGGATGTAATGAACAGAACTGATGTTCAGTAAAATTGCAGAGACTTTACTGCAAATTATCTTCCAATTTTTTTGGTGGTCTAACAAAAATTGAGAAAAATAGTGACGGCAGTAGAATGAAAAATCTAAAGGCATAATTAGCAAAAAGGAAAATCATCTTTGGGATTTGAACTGATGAGTATCTTGAAATATTTGTGCCTGAGAAAATAAGAATAAAAATACATTTGAAAAAATTATCAGCGTTAAATACGTGAAACTATGTTGAAAACTGAAAGTAATCAAATTTAAAGCATTTAGTGCAAGTTTTGAGAGGAACAGTGTTTAAAAATTATAAGTGTGAAATATCATAGTATGATACTGTTTTGTCTCCATTGATACTCAATGTTTTAGATCACATGGTCATGCCAAAACACGTTCACTAACACATTTGGAGCGACGCACATTACACGTTTGCATTAGACGCACATTGAAGCTTGGATTCACGACCAGCATGCGTGTCATTGCAGCTTTAAGTGTTCATTGTTGCATCCTTCACATCACATTACCCTCACGTTCAGGTATAAAAGGAATAGAAGCATTGAGTATAACGCTAGTTTAATGTCAGAAAAGATCATTGTAGGTCTAGCAGTGATGACTTGTGCGTTCAGATGCTCTAAAGTTGAGTCCAGGTCAGAAAGTCAGCTTAATTACTCCTCATTTGCATGATGAAAGTCGCATGGAATTAAGGAAGAGTTGCTCCAGGAAGCGTCAAGTGTCCTCAGCCACACAAACAAGGCCTCGTGTTGCTTCTCTCTGGCCTCCTCTATGACCAGGACGACGTGCAACGCAAGTGAGAACAGCAAGTGTTCCTCTTAATAAATGTTCAAGGACATTTTAAGCTTTACTTAGAGCAGATGAAAATTCAGAATGTGTACTTATTTGTGCGGAGTAGGAGATAAGTCACGACGATGTATCTATCACTGTGGAACACGGGTGAAAAGAGCAAGAACTATAAACTTTTTGAATTCGATAAAAAAATAATGAAAAATTTCTGTAAATTTACTGGACTTTGCTTCTTCATAGATACGTTTTAATATATGTTTGAGGTGTGTTTCAAAATTGTTTCACGAATTACCTCTGAAATAATCTTTCCTGAAAAAAGATAATGAATATGTGAGAGCGTAAAAAGTGAGAAACATACGCTTTAGGAACACTGCATCCGCATGCGAATTGAGGATAAAAAATTAAACTATTTTTTCAAATATATATTCACAAAAACAGGCATTCAGCATATACATAATTTTTTACGTAGACATACGTTTTGAATGTGTTTGGTCCGATGATTGCCAATCTTGCGAATTCCTGGCATTGAAGAAGTTTTTAGTTTTTGTGTCCCAAACGCAAGGTTTTAGCACAGAAGTATCAGGTCGTGGGCAAGGAATGGAATCTGTAGTGAAGCTTGAACGTCCTCAAAATTAACGAGTGAGAAGATATTTCTACTTTGATGCACATTGTGCACAACAAACTTACGAATTAGAAGGCTGGAGTCGTACAGTAGAATTCATTTTTCAAAAGATAAAAAGGCTCATTTAAAAAGCCTGACTAATAACTGAAGATATGTTGACACGTCCAATATATATTTTTTATCATTTCATGAGATTGAAAATTACATTCTGTTTTCAGATCTTTTATTTGTGTTACAATGTAAGAAAAAGTTTGTCAACATCGGCTTTGAAGCCTCATTTAGTATCTTCAGGATTTAAAAATAGTTTTTACATTAAACTTAAATAACATACAGCCATGAAACTCTTGGGTAATATTTTACGGAAATTACTTTTTTCCAGCTGGTCTTTATAGCTTGAATTTCTGCTCTTCAGAGCTTTAGATCTTCAATTTCTACTTTTATTTCTTCATCAATCAATTTAAACTGAAAACATTGAATTAAGTTAAGCTTTTTCACTGCATAGAAATGAGTGAGTCTCAGTCAGCTCACATCAAACTTCACCAGAGAAGACCCTTCAAATTAACCACCAAGGCAAAAAGAGTGCGAAGCGAAACGGAAAACGAAAGTTCACTGCCACTTGATCACGACTAGCGTCACTTCCAACCAAGGCAACATTTGAAAGGAAACATTTGTGAATGAAAACTTTTCGTTCAACTGCATAAGTGTTATTTTAGACGTTTCATTTGAGACCCTAATGGTTCAAGGTTATTGATTTTGAGCCAATTATTTATTGAATATAATGTTTCTTCAGCGTTGCATAAACGCTATTCCGGAATTTTTATACTCAAAGTTTATGTAAACCAAGCAGGAAGTTAATGTCAAATTCTCGGTGGTATTAGCCAGCCAGGCACATGGCTGAGGTATAACCGAGACCGCTTACCTCAAACTTGCATTCAGGTAAGAATTATTGATTGCCCTAAAGGTCCACTTTACTGAGCTTCCGACACCATAAAGTCTGAGAGCTGAACTATGGTCCCAACTTTCTCCAGCGTTGCGAGCCAGTATGTGGGCAACTGCTTTGTTTCCCAGGAGATCAAAGACCAGGGGTTTTGGGGTATCATTTCCCAGAAATTTTGAATGTCTTGGTATATATAAACGTGAAGTTTGAAGTGTGTAAGAAGTAAATGTGTGGTATGATTTTAAAGTATATTAAGATTTTTAAATAATAATTTAAAGTAGTGTTCGAGATACTGAAATACTGTCACCATCATCCGTAGAGTTATTACATAGCTTGAGATGATATGGAATTCTCCTCTCATAGATACTGAAATACTGGCACTAATATCCGTAGAGTTTTATCATGTTCGATCATCTAAGAGAAATTTTTTAAGGTAACGCTTTAGTCAAGATATGAACCTGTGAACGTTTGCGCTCATTGAGTACATAATTGACTCCAAACCTTACTATATAAGGTATATATATAGTAATATATACTATATACTATTACTTGGGTATCAACCCAAAAATATATGTATAGTGAGGTTTGAAGTCAATTATGTACTCAATGAGCGCAAACGAACTATGGTCCCAACTATATATAACTATATAACCCAACTATATAATACAACAATTCAATATAACCTGTTTGATCCTCTACGCAACAACTGAAGTCTCACCAGCTTCCAGTGACTGTAGAAAAAAAACTGTGCTACAGTTTCCATGTTGTGGGTGTGGAGGCGGCACCGCAGGCATGCCACAAGTTCCGACGCGTTCATTTAATTGGAGCAATTTGGGTGGCATGAGGAGCAAGGCAGTTAGTGGGGCTTTGAGTGTGTGTGTGTGGCTGGGGTTGCAGCTTCCAAACTTGCGCTCGTCGCAGTAATCCGATCAAGTAAAACAGGCAGCAGCGGCAGAAGAAGCTGTGTTCCTTAACACAGCCAAGTTTAGAGCTTCCATGACGCCTTAACGTCCGTAACTCTCACCGAACTCAAACTGGAACAATGCTGGACTTAAGTAGTGAATAGCAGGATGGTCATTTGCGTAAGAGAGTAGAATTTAGTTTACAGGAAAGACTTCTTAAGGCTGCTTGCTTCACTTGAAATTAGCGATGCTGGTGCTCCCATCAAGTTGCAAGATTTTCATATCAAGTTTAGAAGGATGTATTATTCTCATCTTATCGATGCATCTCTGCGACAGAACTTGAAATAGAACAGCAAACAAAACAACTAGGTAAATGAAGATTTGAAAACAGTATCACGGTCGACACTGTTTTGACAAACAGATGTGAGTAAACCAGTTACGTGATAGTGTTGGATAGCCATGACTTTATTCAAGCAAGTTAACCCTTAAGTGAGTAAGTGACAAGTCACTCAAAACGAGTGTCGTATACATGATACGCTGGTTTCGTAGTTAAGGGTACAGAAAAGAATAAATACGAGTTATCCACTAAAACGATTTTTCGGAGGTTTAATAATTTCTGTACTAAAAATAAAAATTTAAAATCCGTTGAAAGTTTTGCAAACAAAATTTTGCGTTAGGAAACGATCGTTCACTTCAAAATAGGAACATGAACAGCACATATAAATGCTCTCTTAAATTTAAGGAATAATGAGATTAAATTTAGCGTGGAATGACACGAGTATTTTAATATTAAGGTTTAAAAAAAGAATCATTTGACATAATACCGATATTTAAAATAAACTTGGTGTTAAAGGGTATATATAATATACAATGAACCAAGAGGTCTACTGATGCATTCATATGTATAGTTAATTAGATTAAGAAAGGATTTATGTTAATGGTTTAATGGAGAAAACCAGTTTGGGAACAAAATAATATAAAGACTGCATATTGTAATTCAAATGTCAATAGAAAAACTTCTCACGGTGTTCAGTGTAATTTTAATTACATCTGGCAATAGTTTTAGGAAGGATTCTTGAAATAAATGGTTCAAATGCTTTTTCCCTTGAAGGGAATTTTTGGAAATGCGGAAATTCTAAGTAGTTTGATATGAAAAATTCGGAATTTTACGCGCACATTCTCGAAGTTCCAACTTTCGATTCTTGACTAAAATGTGTCGAGGGAAATGTGTAGAGGGGAAATCTTTAGAGGGGAAATAGGCGAGGGAACTGTGAGTTATTCCCCTCTGAACGAGCTTTTTCATTGGCTTGCCGACTGATCGAAGAAATGACTGTGAGTACACACTGTGTAATTCAACTTATATACCCTGTTCGATCTATAAAGTATTCACATTATAATGCACAGTGAAAATCCAAATGATCTCAAATATTCTACCCCAAATAGAAATTAAGAAATTATTCAGAACATATGACAGTTTAATCAAAGCGATATCATAAGGGAAACTTTTTCTCTAATTTTACCCGTTTGATAATTTTGTTGGAGCACGAGACCCAGGTGTCTCAAGGTCTCATGTTGCTTCTTTCTTTGCAGGAAAAACTTGCGCTGAACTTCCTTAATTAAGACGTAACACAAACTGAACGCTGAGCAAAACGTTTAAAACCAGCCGATATTTTGACAAAAAGGTTTGTCTTCTTTCAAGCTTTAAGCTAAATTTTCGACAAAATTAATTGCAGGGTTAATTTAAAAACTTTTTTCAAGGAAAATACCATGATGCAGTTACCAGGTTCATGAAGACACAACAAAATGTAAATTGGATTGTCAGGTACTCGTATTAAGAGTTTTGGGTAAGCTATCATAAGACGTGTTGCAGTATTGTGTAGAACACATTATTATTATTATATTCCTATTTTGTGTAGAGCGCATTATATGCCATCCAGAGTAACTATACTTAAATAAACATGAAGAGTAGATAAAAAGAAATAACATACTAACATGATTAGAAGAAACACATTACATGAAGAATTTGTAGAAAAGGAAATGAAAGTTTTGACGCAAGAAAATCGCTATTTCCAAGGAAAAAATGTTGTAGAAGTAAACGTCATGTGAGCATAAAATAGATTGGAAGCCGTTGAAAAAATACATTGATTAAACTTTGTTTGTTGAAGATATGTTTTTTCGTTCCAACTTCGTTTCAATAAATACTGCATCAACACATGGTGTATTTTTAATAGGATTGAGTGAAAGAATTTTGCACAAATTCCATTACTTACCTTTGCATTTTGTGCCACAACAAAGTAGTTTTTTTAAAGAATTACAGCTCCATTTTAACCCCTCATTAAACCTTTAACTTAAATTTATGAACGCGCGTGTTCTGTCACGTACGTGATGTATACAAGAGCAATTTCAACTTCATAAGCTGAAAAGCATATAAACTTATATCAGCTCCAATAGAATCCTGTGGGTTGTTTTTGTTGTTTAGCAATTTCAACCCACACGAGTCAAACGAAAGAGAAGATGGCTAGCAGAAGAAGCTGGTCGTACTTCTGAGACTTAGGAGATCCACGACCTAAGAATTGGCTCGAGGCCCAGAAAACTGGGCCAGTTTACGACCACAACACGGCTGCAGAAACTGGAGAAGAGCTTGCAAAGTGAGGTCGAAGTGAACTGAATCTTCAGTTGCTAGGAAAATGAGAAGTTCAACTGCTAGGAAAGCGGGAAGTTTAATTGCCAGGAAAATGAGAAGTTCACTTCCTAACAAAAGTGGGAAGTTTAGTTATTAGAAAAGTGGGAAGTCTAATTGCCGGAAAAATGAGAAGTTTGGCTGCTAGAAAAGTGGGAAGTTTAATTGCTAAGAATGTTGAATCGAAGTAGAGTGAATCTTTGGACTCCTAGATTCCAGAATTCATCATTACCTTTCGAATTGTTAAAAACTCAGAGTTTAATTACATTAGTATGGTTAGTAAACTGTGGTGTAAATTTAGTATGGTGTAAACTTTTGACCGATTTTAATGCCAGAGTTGAAATGTGTTCTCAAATACAAGCAAAGTTTTGCCTACCATACAGCCACCTGCTTCAAGATTCGATTTCAGAGTTTTCAGTAACGTTCAAGTACAATTTTTGAGGAATAATCAAGACACTAATATGTTAGTCCACGCAACAATGTTTTAGTCAGAAATAGATTCGTTTATTTTGTTTCATCTTACACATTCCAGAATTAAACGCAAGTTTCTTGCATCTCTTTTTTATTTCTTATATTTGTCGCTAAATTTTATTTTTTGGAATGTGAATTTGAGATCATTTTTTTTGGCTGCCTGCAAGAGTAATAACGCCATAAATTGACCTATCATATATGTAGCTGCCATAAATGTACCTGGCGCATATGTACCTCACATAAATGTATGTTCTGAATGTTCCTGGCATAAATGTACCTCTACATACGCCTGAATATTCTCAAACTGAGAATACTGAGCTGACAAGAAGTGCATCATTTATTGAGTTTACAACGCAAGAAATTCTTGCTTAATTTGATTAGATACTATGTTTTCAAGCGGAAACTCTTCTGAACAAGTCCATGAGAGAAGTTCGTTCAGGACCTTCCAATTTGAATAGAAAGTGTTTTCAGGTTTAAAAGATGGAATTTTTGCTGTATGTTAATTGGAGAAATTCCCAGAAAATTAAACTTTGTGTAGAAGTAAATAAAAGAGTGCGTTTCAATGTGCCACAATAAAGTGCAGAGGATCAAAGCTGTCGATTTTTGAATTCGCACCAAATTCTGAAAATTGATTTAATGAATGATTCCAACCACTCACATGCTCAGCTCTCTAAAATATTTAAACAGTCACCCTTATTAAAAGGAAAAAAGTAATTCAAATTGAACGAAGAAGTCAGACCAACAGAATAAAATATCAATGGATACGTATGGTGTTTTAATAAACTTAAGTCATTTCTATTTTGGGGTGATCAAAAACATCAGTAAAATTGAATAAATACGTTCTCAATTGCTTACATTGGCTAGCTTCCGTCTGATACTACAACTTTTACTGTGTTTGTTGAGTGAAAAGGCTCTAGGTAATTTTGTGTGTGTGCCACCAGTGATGCATGGAAGAGGATGATGCATCGACTCGAGCGTCTTGCCTGATAAGGCAATAAAATGAACGTCGAGGTTCGATAGATGTAAAGGGATCCAATGATAGATGTAAGGGGATTGATATCATTAGTATGATGGAGAATAGATGACATAATGATGTCTTACTAATGGGATCATGGAGGTAAAAAAGTAGATTAGAGTGACGAAGGATATATAACGTAATGATGTCTTATTGATGTGATCATGGAGGTAAAAAAGTAGATTAGAGTGACGAAGGATATATAACGTAATGATGTCTTATTGATGTGATCATGGAGGTAAAAAAGTAGATTAGAGTGACGAAGGATATATAACGTAATGATGTCTTATTGATGTGATCATGGAGGTAAAAAAGTGTACTAGAATGAAAAAGGTTAGATGAAGTAATGAGGCTCTATTAATATAACCATAGAAATCCAAAAAAATGATTACGTATGGGATGTATGTAAATACAATTGGAAATGAAAATACTGCATATAAAGTTAGATCACACGGATGTAATAGAACATTCTACAAACATATAATGCTAGATTATGTTAGGTTAATAATCTAGAAGGATTATATTTGACTTTTATCTCTAGGAAATTGATGGAAGAAAAATACTTGATTATTAACTTAAAAGAATGATAGAATAATCTCATAATTGTGTATATATATTTGCGTGAGCTAAATATTAAATTTATTGAGTTCATAAATATTTTTTTCATATGACAGTGAATAATTTTAGCTTTCAAAAAGCCCTACACTCTTGAGTTAAAACCATTCCGAGTAAGAAAGTTAACCTTCTTTGTTATTCTGTTGGAAAAATGAACATTTATCGTTCATATTAAATCGGAGATGAAGAAGAATAATTTAATCCTAATTTCAATGATAACATTATCGTCTATAAAACAGATTTTTCCAAATGAAATAATCTTTAATTTTCATATGTTAAAATGCTCGTAAAGAAACTTGTCTTTAATTAAAATCAATCCTCTTTTAAAAAACTCGCCCACTTGCAGCCGCCATCCCTGGAATAGAGCAGGCATTGCTTAGTCAAAACTCTGGACATTTTCTTGATGAATATTGAAAAATTTAATGCCTCCATTATTTGAGAACGCGTGGCTCAAGTAAATTATTTTAATATCTAAAGTTGAGAATTTTTGAAGGGAGTGCCTCAAGGGAGCCTGAACAAACTCTAAACTCTACGGAAGGATCACATGACTTTTGATTATTTGAGAGGGTTGAGTTGCCGGGCAGGGAACTTCATAATAATTTTATGGATTCTTGAGAGCGCACCTGAACAAAGACTGCAGAATAAATTCACACCAACTTGCCGCATATGAGAAGTTTTGATGCTGCTTCAAACTAATGCAACAGGAGAGGTTTGACGAAATTATAAGTGAAGTATGAGGCATATATGCGGGATGGAGTTGAGGGTAATATGAGGGAAATATGAAGGAAGTAGGAGGAAAGGATGAGGGAAATATGCAGGAAGGAGTTGAGGATAATATGAGGGAAATATGAATGAAATATGTATGAAGTATGAGGAAAGGATGAAGGAAATATGCGGAAAGGAGTTAAAGATAATATGAGGGAAATATGAATGAAATATGAATGAAGTATAAGGAAAGTATGAAGGATATATGCGGGAAGAAGTTGAGGATAATATGAGGAAAGTATGCATGAAGTATGAAGAAAATACAAAGAAAGGATGATGGAAAAATGAGGGAAGGAGTTGAGGGAAGTATGAGATGAAAGTATGATGGAAGGAGGTGGGTAAGTGTAAACGAACTCCTAATAAAAAATATTTACATCACGAGGGGCGCAACTTACGATAACAGAAGGTTTTAATAATTTAACTAAAATCATGAGTCCAATAAAAAATTATTCATTGGGTTGCAGGAGAAGAAAATTTTGAAAAGTTTGTTTCATCAACTAATTAGTTATTTTGTATCATTATAAAACTATTTAATGAAGAGAAATGTAATCCTCCTGAATACGTTACTGATTAATTAAAATATTCAAAATATATCAAGATCACAATACATACAACAATGAAGTTTGCCTCCATAAAAAACATATTATAATTTTTTATTGCAGATGCAAACAACTTTGTCGGAAAAAAATTCCATAATATTCATATGAAAATAATAACAGATGTAAACAACTAAAAATTAGCTCTTGAAAATTATTTTTAAAATGTAACTGGACCGAGAACTCCGAGAACACCAAGAACTTTTTTACGACATGGTTTATTTTATTGAAGATCTATGAGGGCTTCACGCATCTTTTGATATACATTACTCAATTAAAAGTTTTACTCTGTTTCTTTACCTCAAAAGTTATTTGTAACAAAAATATTTAAAGAATTATTCTATGAAAAAGTTATTGCAGTTTCTTGTACGCAGTGAGTTAGCATAAAAGGATTAATTTTTGCATGAAATGTTTTTGATCAAACTTTAGTTCAGTTTAAACTGTTGTCAAAAGTTGACCTTCATCTGAACTTAGGAAAAAGTTAGTGGGAATAGCATTGGTCAGAAGGTTGCTCTACTGATTAGTTTCTTCTAAACCAAGAATCATAATGCCAATGCAATTTTAAATGACACGAGCTCTATGAATGTTTTTTATTAGGTATAAATATATTTAAAATCTTTTCAGGACTGTCATTAGGCAATAACTCAGAAACGGAAATATTAAGAAAACGTAAAGCTTGATGCTGGTTCAATAAAGTGCAAAATTAATGCTCAAATACAGCCATAAATTTAATTAATTTAATTACAAATTCGTTTACTAGTACCACACATTTTAAAATATTTAAACAAATTCCCCGACTTTAAATTGCAAGTCTTATTAATGGTTGGTAAATTTACAAAACACTAAAAGGCTCTTGTTGCGCAACCCATTTTTCTTCCTGCCATTAAATAGAAAAAGAGATTTTGCCTTTTTCAGTAAATGAAAAAGGAGATCAGCACAGCCATGTCTAGATCACAACACATTCTCTGCCACTCGAGCTAGAACCAGATTCGTGTAATATAAAAAAGAAAATATGTAGCAATTTTCCGTCGTGAAAACTTTCAAAATGCAAGTCTCTGGAAGCGAGCAGCTATAATTCCAAATGAAAATGTGCATTCAGTTTGAAGAATTACTTCTCTCCAAATTTCTGGAGCCACTACCGCCACCATCACCACTACCCAAACCACCACCACCACCACCCAAACCTCCACCACCTAAACCTCCACCACCCAAACCACCACCACCCAAACCACCACCGCCACAACCCAAACTACCACTACCACCACCACCCAAACCACCACCCAAACCGCCACCACCACCACCTTCACCTAACTAGATATCGGACTGCCACTCCGGACGCCAATCAAGCTGTAAGAAATTCACTTCATTTTTAATCAGACACTGAAATTATCATCCAGGAAATTCAGTCCGCAGATTCTAACTTCTCATTTGTGATGACTTGGTCGAAGCTTCTCTCATTTCAACGTTTTTTCACGTCAGAATGACTTCATTAAAGCTTTTGTGTCTCCTAAACTCGTAGGGTAAGTCCAGTTTTCTTCTATTTAGAAGATCTATTCTGTGAATGCATTTGCTTTCGAATACATGAGCCAGGATGGAGCTTCCAAATCACTGCTTAACTTCATGGGCTTGGATCATTTTCCTGTGTATCATGTTATAAAGAGATCACCTCAGTGTGATATTCCTGATTATGGACCAGTAGATAATGGTGGCGCATCATACTGGACAAAAATACAAGTTTCACATAAGCTTTATAAATCGATATTTTAAAAATACTTGGGCTGTTTTTAACAAATTTTCTCAGTACTAATTTTATTAGTTCAATACACTACATTTTACTGACAGATTATTCACAGAAAAATTCTTCAGCAGTTTTAACCTACACTTGTTTCTTGCCCGAAATATTCCTAATATGATATTTGATTTTCGTTTCGTAACTTTTCCACATTTTCTTCTGCACTAAAAATATCTTCCGTAGCCTGCTTCGAAAATGTGGAAATGCTTTCCGAAAATGTTCATGGAAATATTCCTAATATGATATTTGATTTTCGTTTCATAATTTTTCCACATTTTATTCTGCACTAAAAATATCTTCCGTAGCCTGCTTCGAAAATGTGGAAATGCTTTCCGAAAATGTTCGCGGAAATGCTTTCCAGGTCATGTCCTTAAGAAAACAGATTTTGGAGGCAATTTCGAGGAGATGGATAGTCTCTCCTCAGGAAGTCAGACGTGAACGCTCGTTATTATTGAAGCAGAAACAGCGACTTTGCCCTGTAGGACATTCACAAAACAAAGGCCCCTCAGAAAATTACCAAACAAACCATCCTCAAAATTCATAACTTGTTTGACAAAAGGAAAGCGAGCTTTTGGAGCATGCCGTGCTCCAAGGAGCGGTATAGAGACTTGCTACTCTGAAAGAGCTTTATTTCCAGATCCACACTATTATCAACTGTTGTGCCTGTCAATGTACAGAAGATTGGTTTTGAAAGGATCAAAATTGTGTTGTGCAATTTACATGCAAGTTTCCTAATAAATTTTGAAAACTCTACAGCTCTGCACGCTAATTTTGTGATCAAATGATATTTATAATGAGCATTTCACGCAGCATGTTGTCATGTTCATACACGCTGAGTTAATTTCCATAATTATTGCATAATTTAGCGGCTGATCAGTCAGCTTTAATTAGGCACCGAGTTTGTCCACGTTGGAACAAGTAGATTCTAGTTTGAAGGAAAATTACAAGCTGACTGACTACTGCAATCTCTGCCTCTATCTGACGTCTGGATGCCACTCAAGTGAATATTCTTTGAAAAAATTATATCAGCCGTCTAGCTCTAATAATTAAGGTGTACAAACACAGTGTACAAAATAATCTGTGAAAGCTTCAGAAAATTCTCCATCGAACATATTTTTTCTAAATTTTTTGATCGATAGAGGCTTCACTAATGAATATATAGCATCTCAGATATCCTGGTAAGTACATACAAAACTTAGTATTAAATTATTATGAAGATCCCACTCCGTTGTTTGAGACACATTGCTGTATATTGTCGCAACACTATACATTCCGATGTATTGTTCACACTGTCAATGAGCTCCATCATTAATTTGAGCCAACAATCTGCTGGGCAAATATATTTAACTAGAAATCAAATTCCCTTATAGAAGTGCTCATTCTCCTCTTCTGTCAACTTTGAAAGTTTTGCCCACCATTTCGCATAAGCAATCAATTTAACTGAATAGGATTTCATCAGGCCTCTTTAGAAAGATGGAGAATGCTACGTTCAGAACTTTGCAGAAAATGCAGAGCTCTAGAAACTCCATTGAACTGCACATAGAAGTTATGTCGTGTTCATTCTGCAGGAGTTGATTTGAACGTCACTGTGACAGAGAAGTAAGTAAGAAAAATAGGAAGATAGAAAAGTAAAACGAATGACAAACGAGCTAAAGTCTACGGGTGTTGAGAACCACTATTCAGCTCAGATCATATTTCCCAATTGTGATTAAAAGTGTTGCAATTCACTGAGAAGTCAAAATAAAGAATAAGAAGAATGAAAAAGAAAAAGTAGCTTATGCATTACAAGTAAAATATATTAGATAGAATAAAAAACGTAACATGGAGGAAAAAAGTCTAAATGCATCTCATTTACTTCCAGTCACATGCTTTTCAAAATTATACGAAACATGAAACTTTATATGTGTCAATTTATGGTTAAATTTCCATATAGTATCAACCAACTTGTTAAGTGTCGTGTAATTTTTTCTTATTTGCACGATGAAATGAATCGAAGAATTCAAAAATCCATTCCACGGATGCATAAAAGTAGAGAACATCCACAGCCAGATTTAAGATTGAGGATCATGGCACGAGTTGTAATGCAGAGAGGAAATAAATAAATCTTGTCCTCTCAATACCGAGCTGTGCAAATAAACTGAAGATGTCAAGTCTGCACCAATACGTCCACATGACGCACTGCACCAATACGTCCACATGACGCACTGCACCAATACGTCCACATGACGCACTGCACCAATACATCCACAAGACACAATGCACCAATACGTCCACATGACGCAATGCACCA
>VCRD01005997.1:8076-22704 GCA_006783055.1 Trinorchestia longiramus
AGTTGGGTCTTCTTCTTCTTCTTGTTTCACTTTTATTGGAGCTTCGGAGTTGGGTCTTCTTCTTCTTCTTGTTTCACTCTTATTGGAGCTTCGGAGTTGGGTCCATGCAGCTCCACGCCTTCTCGAGGATAATGTAGGACCTCCCATCTTCGCTGACCACTGACCATCCGCACGTTGAAACCCCAATTCCTATTTCGTTGATTGTTGAATAAATATTGCTTATGAACGAATTCTTCGAATGGAATTCCACAGACTAAACCTTCTGTCACTTCTTTTAGCCTGTGTGCTTAACTTCAGAGCAACAATAAACATCCTTGAAGACTTAAAACTACACACTCATTTCCGAAACTCCAATAAACGTGAAACAAGAAGAAGAAATATTGTGTGCTGGCCATACGAACCTTGAAAAATGACGCTACTCAATAGACTCAATGGGCAACAGTCATTACTCAATAACTCAATAGTCATTTTTTTCAGACTTCACGGTAATACTTAATAAAATATTACTGTTTATTAGGTTTTAACGCAGTCGGATTGTAAAGTTTGGTTGTGCTCGGGGGATTTTAAGCAACCAACTTTAACAAAACCTTGTAAATTTTTTGTTGGTATATTTTAAAGTTACCAACATTAACAAAACCTAATCTATCTGCCCGTGTGACCTTACTCAAGGAGAATAAAAGAATTCATGACAGGAACTCAGCTTGGTATTCAAGGAAGTTGGCACGAGAAATAGCTTGGGATCTTCTTGGGATGATTAAGCCAGTCCAGAGCTTCCAGTGGATGGTTAGGCCAGTCCAGCTTCAGGGATGAATAGCCAGTCCAGAGCTATAGCGACCGTGGCTTGAGACTTGCACGAGTACAGTAAGTGCAGAGCGTGGCTTGTACAGCGAGTACAGATGATACAGCGAGAGTGCAGTATACACAGCGAGTTCACAGCGAGAGTGCACAGCGAGAGTGGGTGGCAGACGATTCCCCAATTTTAGGGAATTCTAATCTAACGTCACATGTTGAAGCTCACGAGTGGTTTTGCTGGGAGAGCTACGTCTCGATAACGAGCGTGAGAATGTTGCCAGAAAAAGTTTCGATTGGAAATGCTCTCTGGCTAACGTTGCTTAATATAAATATTATTACAAAATGTACACTAAATATACATGTTTTAATTGTAAGGAGTTGGTAAAAACTACTCGAAGTTTAGTCTTATTTTTATTACTAAAAATGAAGGTTATTTTAATACTTGTAATTTTATAACCTTTAAAGGAATAGCAGTTCATGCTACATGATATGTAAACTACACGGGCACATAGGTTTATTCATTATATTATCTATGCCTGGAACAAGGAAAAAAAGAAGGGAGAAAACTATATTCTAATTAGGTACAGTTTAAATTCTGTCATGTGAATGTTTTAAATTCTCATTTTCTGCAGTAACATTTTTTGTAAAAAGGGCCTATTTGTAGTAAAGGGTCTACTGAGGCATTGATAGCATATGCAAATTACCTGGAAGCTCAATAACGTAGATTCTTTCCAAAAGAGTGGTAATCTTATTTTTATTATAATATGTTAATATAGGTTATCTATCTAGTTTTGACTCAAATATCTTCGACAATCTTGCTTAGTCTTGATGTGGAGTACTTAAAAATGTCAGTGCTCGCATTTTTGAGTGCTGCTACTGTGGTCGAGTGGCTGGCGGCTTGTGTTTATAATAATTAAGCCCTGGTTCGAGTCTGCAAGCACTATCCGAACTTTTCCTGCTTGCAACACATAAAACCATGAAGGCTCTCTGTATATCCTCATTATCAAACTCATCTAGCGTCTTTACAGGTCTCTACCAGAAGTTCCACTGCAAAAGTACGAGAACAGTTGTTAAGAGCATTATCACTATTCGTAAGATAAGACTTAGAATTGAAAATTAGATGACACAACATGTACTCTAAGCCATTCACGAAATAAAGTGCCTCTTTTTGTTAGTTGTTTGTTGAATGCATGTGCGTTTAAAATTTGCCAGTGTAGCTAGGCTCTCCCGAATGCTGTACGGTTGGTGGTCGACTTGTGAAAACTAACGCAAGGGT
Organism: Trinorchestia longiramus; assembly: GCA_006783055.1. Taxonomy (NCBI): domain Eukaryota; kingdom Metazoa; phylum Arthropoda; class Malacostraca; order Amphipoda; family Talitridae; genus Trinorchestia; species Trinorchestia longiramus. The sequence continues at coordinate 10,145 of VCRD01005997.1, forward strand.
TTTACGGTTGCGCACAAACGTAGAGGTTTTGGGAATGAATATCTGCCGCATGTTCAGTGGTGTCCACATGAGGTGATGGGTGTCCTGCATGCAACAGGCAAGAATGTAGCTGTTTTTAGTATGTTGTCTGCTATATATCAGATTCCATCATGCTGCTGCAGTGCTTATTAAACCCTATGGTTCTATCCTGGCGTGGATTAGTTTCGGTTTTCCTAATTCTAGATGAAGTGAGTTGGCAGAGCTAGCGATGCAATACTCGTACAGATGGAAGCCCTATAGTAGAATAATGACACATATGAGCTTACTGTATTACCTACGCATTAATTTGCTGTGGGCAACAAATGGGTGTAGCCTGTTAGGTTTAGCTCTGAAAATAAGGATTAATTCTGCAATAATAATAACAGTCTGAGTCAATGACATGGTAATTGACTCCGATAACTGCGGCCCTATAAACTTAACAAATCGTAATTTTCTTACAGGTTCAACATAAATGACCTAAGAATTTAGTCACGGTTACTTACAATGATTATAAAATTTGGAGATGATTCTGCCTAGTTGAATCAATAGAAATTCATTGAAAAAGAGGTTTGAACATGAGAAGTCAGATTATAATGTCAAATTAAACTTACGAGATCCTAGTGTTATAAAGCTAGGCACCAATTCTACAGTCGCCGATATTCTCAGTAAACCAGTTTAAGAAGCTGAGATTGACAGGTTTATTGCAGTATGTATGATACTTGGTGGTGTCGAGGAACATTAATGTGTTTGCATATGTTACTTCAATTTTAGTTCAAGTAGGGCTGTTGCATATAAATTAACGTATGTATGGGTTTAGAGATTGACGTTGTGTTCATCTTGCGATGATACTTCGAGTTCAGTAACGTAATGAGGCGAGCAGAAGCTTAAGAAAGCGTTCCGTTTTACCTTCATGGTTACGCGCTGTCTTCGGCTGTGTTTTAGCGATTAGTTACTTCAGAGGGATAAATGAATAAGCACGTCAAACTCTTTGTGCTTGGATTAGTTAGCAAGTCCTTTTCATGTAATCATAGAGTTAGGTTGTTACATATACTGCATTGCTCTCCTTTCTGAACTATTGAACAGAAAAGCTGGTAACTTCTTCGTCTCAGTTATCCCGTCACAATATTAAGATAATATTAGAATCATTACTTTATGAAATTCTTAGGTTTGTATAGTGTATGGTAGGTATTACACTGTCAACGTTTTACACCAATTAAAACGTGTGTAGAGTACGGATAATATTACTTGAGTGCAATATCAATCAGTAATGATGTAAAAATATAATACTAGAATTCTGCGTCGCAAAAACAGTTTAACAACTATGCAGTTATGAGAGCACAACAGTTGCGTAATATTATAGGCCATGTGCTTGAGCAAATTTTGAACACATATGCTTGTTCAAATTTGAGCATGTTCAAACATATGCTCATTTACTTTAAGTGTATTATGAAATACCACTTTTTTATTTTGGTCATTATTATTAAAGCCCTAAGGAAGAACCCATTTTTAGGGCAATATCGTAGTGACATAATTGAGTAGTACAGGAAATAGAAAATCAAAAGTATGACGAGTGACAGGAAACTCACGCTTTTACATATGATAAAATAATCACTAAGATTCTAAAAATTTGAATTATTGTTGTAATAAATTGAAAACTTCAGTGCATGAATGAAAAGCATTTCACATAAAAAGTACTACGAATGTAACGTGAAAAAAATAAAGAACGAGAAATAAAAGTTTACTATGTTGTAAAATACACAGTAAAGATTGAAACAAATAAAACTGTGTTGCATTGGAAATTTTAAATTTCACATTCACTGTTACAACTATATACACCTGTACCTATTTGTACAATATATATGTATTTAGGAAACCCAAAATAATTAAAATCATTATGATTCTAGATTCCGCTGATAGGAATACGAGTATATCATTCAAATATGTTAATTACGAAATTTTCCGAAAGAAATGTAGAATTAAACTCAGGTGGCATATGATATGAAGTTAAAGGTGGGACTTAAACGCTTAAATAAAGGTAAAATTTAAACAACAAAAATAAGCTAGATGTTATATATGTATAGATGTGAAATGATCATATTTTCGGCGACGACAAAGCGAATTGAAAACTTGTTCCTGCAACATCTTTTAAGACAGTTTTAATTTCTCTCATCGCTGTGTATATGTTTTTTCATTAATAAATGAGCTGCAAGATTTATGGTAGCAAACACGTAGGCTGTAGGAATCACGGCAACAAATGCTGTACATGGACTGCAAAAATTCAGCCAAAAACCAGAAGCGCTAAAACAATTAGGGCAGCATGCAAGAGTATATAAAAAACAAGTGGACTATAGAATAATACAACAACTAGAAAGCTTTTCAAATATGATAGCAGTAATTTCATCAAGCGTAAGATGAAATTCTTTATAAAAAATAATGAAAAGCCATTCTCGGGTAACACGGATGCATGATTCGACCAACGCAAATAATTTTGTGAATAAAAAAACGTTCAAATATGAACTTGTGGGAACTGTCAAACTAGTTTTCTTTTACAATCACAAACTGCATTCCTGTCCTCAGTAACATTGTCGTATTATGTTAACGGTCTGGAACAACACATGGTTGAGTGTTCTACACTGCGAGAATATAAAATATTATTTTTATCGCAGTAAATGCCAAAACAAACAGAAATTTGAGCGTATTTAGTGGAATAGAGAGCAGCTATGTGTTTAGGGACACGGGAGCTGTGTCGCCTATTTATAACGGCAGGTAGTCACCTGCTTGAAGTGCAGCCTTAGTTTCTTGCTGCGCGACAATAATATTGCTATGCTTCACAGTGAGAGACGGGCGTGGCTTCCTAGGCTGGGCTTTCATTCACAAACGTCTGATCCAGACCAAAAGTAATTCGAGACTTGGGTAAGATACTTAAGAGAATGACCAAAAGAAACCAGAGTAGACTTGTCAAATTAGATATAGAAGGAGAAAGGAAACAATGTTCTTTACGTGACGCTAGAGATAAAAAATAGAATCTCGTGAGAGCTGCCTTAGCTTGTCAAGACGCGTTGTTTCTAAACGACTGTTGCAATTTAAATTGATGAATACAAATAAGATTGACATTTTGTATGTTGTCGCTAACTTCTTGAAATTAACATAGAATTAATTCTAGAATATTACTAAACCTACTTACATTTTTTTAGTCGAGGCAAAAATAATTGATAAAACTAATTACAATGTCTAACTGGGGCACCACATGTGTACAGTACATTGTTTTTCACATTCTCTGTTTAATGCCACCTAGAATAATGATACAGTCAAATTTTGTTACTATGACACTTCGCTACTATGCCACTCACACTATTATACCACTTTTGCTGATGCCCGACAAAATTCAATAGAAAATAAATTTACTATGCCACTAATCTCGCCACTGTGCCACAATTGTGTGTGTTGTACGTTATATTTTCAAATTCATTTTTTTTAAATTCAGAAAGTAGCCCACAATGTCAGCTCAGAAGCGCAAACAAACCGACTTTACGCTGAAGGAGACTGAAAGAGAAGATCATCGATGCCGCGAAGAAGGAGCCGAATCAGTCCAAGCTGGCCAGGGAGATGAGCAAGAAATAAGGCATCGAAGTTAAAAGAACCACAGTGATGGGCATTCTCAGCAAGAAGGATGCAATCGAGGTGGCCATCAAAGCTGGAGTTCCATCGAAGTGCATGAAGCTGACGCAGGCTCACGACCCGAAGCTCGAAGAGGAGGTACTCATGTGGCTGAAGAAAGCAAGAGGACAGAATCTGCTTGTTGACGGCGACCTGATCAAGAAGAAGGCGATGAAACTGGCCGAGTTGATGCAAATCCCAGACTTCATGGCGAACGACGGTTGGCTGGACAATTTCATGAAGCGCCACGGCATTACGTTCACGACAGTGCAGGACGAAGCTGGAGCGGTGGATTCGCAATCTCTTCTTAAGTGGCCACAACAGGTTCTCCAGCCCTTGCTTGGACAGTTCTCGGCAGACAACGTCTTCAACCTGGACGAGACTGGACTCTTCTGGCAGCTGCTTTCAAACAAACATGAGCGGCAGCGAGGAGTTCTCTTCTCTGGCGATCGGCAATTCCAAGAGACCCCGCGAGGAGGAAATCGTTCCGTTCGAGAAAGCCCAGTGGGCATGGAGCACCGTCCAGAAGTTCATGTGTAGAGACTCGGAAATATCGTAATTAAGTTAGAATGATCTTAGGTTCGATACAAAATTATAATGTATTTTAGTAATATTTTTGGAGTTAATTTTATACGTTTCATGTCATTTGAAACTAGTATTTTAAAATTAAAAATTCAATCGTAGTTACAACTTCAAATTGTAATCCTCGTTTATAGAACACCATAGTCAACCACGAACCTATAGGCTAAGTGCCCGTCAGTTCCTTCCCCACCGTTACCCAGTGAGCAGTAATTCTATTCGCGCTTTCAGTCTCTCTGACGGGTAAGTTTTCCATTGACCATGTGTTGGGAAGTAATGCGTTTCACTTACCTACCATATATTCCCTAAATTTATCATTTTAGCTTTGCCTAGATATGAAGTTGTGCTTTGATTTGCGTTACTCCAAGATTTATAATTAATCTAAATATAGAACACTTTGAATAATAACTTTTGCATTAGCTATCAAATTCATTGTATAATTTCGTCTCACTCAAGTCTCTACGTTCGGGTATTTTATGGCAAGCATACCGAAAGATCGACCAGCTATTTTGATATGGTTATTAAATTTCATAGCCTCGGGTAGAAGCTGCCTATCGATATCTCGTTTTGTGTTCTCTGTAGCAGCCGGCTAATTAGGTGCGATTCTTTAATGTTTTACTCAACAGTAGTATTATAAAGTTACCTTGTGCTATTGATTTTTCTTGCTAAATTCTGTATTTATTTTGAGTTACTTATTGGTCTTTATCCGGGCAGGTTTCGGTTTTAGTTTCAGTTTCAGGTTTCAGTTTCGGTCTCAATTCAGTATCAGTTCCAGCTTCGGTTTTACTGATTTCAAGTTCTCAGTTTTGGTCTTCGATCTTGGCCCCAATTGCTGTTTTAATTGTGATCGTGTTCATGAATAAATCTGCAAGCTACGAAGCCGATCGTATCACTTCCCTGGAAGAACATCACTCACGAAATAATCACTACAGAAAAATAACACGTTCCTTAAAGTGGTGACTCTAAACTCGTGACCCTAAAGTGGTAACCCCAGAAATGGTTCGTACCCCAAACATGCAGCAGAGAAGCGGGAAGCCAGGTGTAATGCAAGCATGCGATCGGCTTGGGATGCACAAGATCCGCCCAAAGAAGATGCGCCAGCCGACGATTTTTGAGAGTTTTGGGCTAAGCTGATAAGTTACTTGAGAGAATAAAGCCATTTTACAAACCCTTGTTACTATGCCACTCTTGCTATTATGCCACTTTCACTCGATCCCGACGGGGGTCATAGTAACGAAATTTTACTGTAACGAAAATAATATTCACCTGACCTCACAAATAGACAAATAAATTTTCCTCATGGTATTGAAAAAAATTATCACTCGTCAGAAGACATCAATGATTGAACGGAATAGAAGAATAAAATGCGCAGAACCTTAGAAACTGGTATTTTATTTGGATCCGTAGTAATTAAGCCATCAGCACTACGTCAACCATGTGCGATGCTGAAATTTACATCGGCTTTTACAGCCTGAGAATTATTCATAAAATTCGGTACAGTGATCATTTTCACCCCATTTGTCGTCATAAGTCAGACGACTGAGCAGATTACTTCTGCCTTTCATGCATTATTTTTTCGATTTTCTTATGTATCATACATGAAAAACTTTAAAAAGTACAGAAAAGCTTGCATCAAACTCATTCCAAAATATTCTGAACACGATGGCTTGCTTAAATGAATTTATTTTGAACATCTCTATGAGCTAAAATTCTCTAGTGAAGCATGATAGAGTTCTGAAATATTTCTCTTGTATCATAGACAGTCGCCTCGATTTATGAGTCAACAAACACGATGACCACCATTAACAAAAGTTCCTCGTCCAATATTGTGGAGCAGCTGCGCTGATCCGTTAGACCTGCGTTGACGAGAGTAATAAATTTGGCTTCACAGTTCGACATTTCATTTGATGCTCGCAATTTGCAGCGGCTGTGAAAGATTTGTCATGCCCACTGCACAATACTTGACCAGCAGCTGCATGGCTCTCCTGATTGTGGAGAATATGCTTACTTTAAGATCAAATGCAGCTTAAGCTCATAAAAGCTTTTATATCTGAGGTTGCTCTGTTAGATGGTGGTGCACGGCATCATGGCTGCCCGATACACTACACATAATAATTTTTTAACTAAAATGAATTGAATGACATCCGTTAACAAATGTCAATAAAAATACGTTACATGAACGAAATGATTAGGATGAGCAAGAAAATCACGTAAATCTGCACACAAATTGGAATTTCCACAAGCAAAAATTCCTTAATGGGCAGAAGTTCTGTTGCGTCTGCCTCCCGCCAGCTCCACTAAATAGGGGCTCACTGGCTACGTACGCTGCGGAAGGGACTGGCTAAGTATGACTGTAAAGGCTTCAGTCCTTGTATTTATTGTTCTTTTCAAGATCTGCATCTAATGTAAAGTAACTGAACTTCCTAACCATTACCAAAAGCCTGAAAATTATTCTTCGTAGAGAGCTTTTAATTTTGCGCACTCATACATATTTCGTAGAAAGGTCTACATTGTTTCCACCTTAATTTCACAAATGAAATGCCATGAATAACAGTTATACTGTTAGTCAAGTTATTGAAACAAGCTTCGTTAAATGAACTAAAGTTTGTAGAGAACAGAACTTTAGGTCTTACTATTTACATTTGACGAAGATTGTTTCGATGCCAGACTGGAACCTCAACTGAAAACTCTACAGATATGCGCTTTGCATTTCTGTGGAGCATCTTGTTACCATACTTAGGGATGTTTTTTCATTCAAAAAAATTATAAATTTGGGAAATATTAGTCCTAAGTCTGAGAGTATATTCACAGTATATCCATGGTTTGCGTATCCATAAGCTGGAATCATATTCCGAAGTAATTTACAAAACCAAAGTTCTATTCTGGGCAGATGATGTTAAATTTTGAACGAAACTGGAAGATGTAACGGCAGGAATCTAAAAATTTCGATTACTGCAGACCATGATTCCATGGCATACGACCATTTTCCTGAAACTCAATGTGCATCTTTATGTGTAAATATAATACTTATGGAATGAGCGAAAAAAGACTTAATGAAGAAGAAGCATCTAAAAACATTTCGTTTTAAGATTTCAAGCCCAGACAGAAATGCCTGAAAACTTTAATGGATATTTAAAACAAATTTATAAAAAATTCTACCACAACTAAAACAAAGGTGAACGAAACTAGAGGGCTGGGGGAATTTATTGGTTAGTCAATTTCGGAAGCTACGCAGCCTGTATTTCATTAAGGAGTGGTAACTCCTAGGCATGAACATCGTATAGTAAAATACACCCTCAATCTTTAAATATTCAATGACACCAGAATGCGAAGGCCAAAATTCGAAGAACACTAGTCTACAATATTAAAATCCTCACTAGTGACAGGTTGGTTGAAGGAGCTCTTTGAATAATGCATAAACTAGCTGCCAAAAACTACAGGGTGGAGCATAAATACTGTTACAAAACAAAAACGTTTTTTCTGGAGAAAAGACATTTATTTCAAGGTCAGAATTTAATAAATAGTAAGTAATTTACATTTACTAACTTATGAGTAAAAAAATTATTCAAAACGCTTCTCTTTTGCCCTCACTACTTTGCGAAGTCATTTAGGAAAAACTTTTATGACCGCACGTACTACTTCTATGGTATTTTCCTCCATTTATTAAATTTTGATTTTAGAACTTTGCTACTCTCACAGAGAGTAGCTTAATTGTTCTTTTTATCCCCTTCTGGTGATTCTGAGACTCCTTCCCTGTTTGAATATTTCGGATGGAGTCAGTCCCGTTTTATGTCTCTATAATGAACTTTTGCATAAATTCTACAGATATTGTCAATAGGTACAGCTAATTTTTCTGTAAAAATCAGATATATTCTTGATAATTAATTTTATAACATTACATTGGGTAATATTTGTGATATAATGATTATTAAAATTGATTTGAAAATTTGTAACGGAAGTAATGTCCCACCCTGAAATAATATTAAAAACACTGAAATCCCGGGCTTGAAGTTTTTTTTCAGTTAAACTTACCTGAATCTGTAACAGTTGCCTGACAATACTGTTTCTGCTGGTACTGTGAACAGATTCAGGAATCGTATATATAAATCATCGTCTTGATATATTAATATATGTATATACAGTATCCTTTTATCAATATCGTCTCTTATGTTATCAATATAATCTTCAGGAACTCCCCAGTATTCTAAAGTGCTAATTTGAAGTGTTACCAGAACTCCATGAAAAATAATAAAAGAAAACAATGAACAGGTATGCATAATTAACCAAACTACATTGAAATCTCCTTATCTCAAAATTAAGCATATCCTGCTGGTGCCTGGTCTGAAAGTGGCGTGAATACGATAGGAAAGAACAGGAAAAAATCAGCTACAATAATGCTATTGATAATCTGTTGAGGTATCAAAACACCTTTAAAACGGCACATCCTTATGGAAAACAAACGTACTGGTGTCTGAGCCTGAAAATTCTACTCTACTGAGTGCAACGAGCTACACAATTGTTGCGTAATACTAGGCCTATTATTATTTTATTGATGAGCCATGCATTCAATTAAATGATTTACAGTACATAATAATCATATGACTCATAGTATAAAACAATTACACGACTTGTACGCATAAATACAAGATGGAATAAATACTGTTCAATACATACATTAATCATGCCACACCAAGATTATGACTCGTGATAGACATTAATTCTATAACTTGCAGTACAACAATAATAACTGCATGGCACGTGGTACCCAATAATTGCATGGTTCGTGGTGTAAAATAATGATATGACTCTTGATTTACAATTATATGACTCGTGGTACGCTGATTATTTGACTTGTGTGTATTCTTCCATCAAATATGATGGCAACCATCTAGACATGACGGGGTTGGGCTCTGTGGTGCGCACGAAGGTGGTTGGTCAAGCCAATTGGTGCACGAAATGTTCTCTGCATGATGGACCTTACGTTTCAAGTCCACGATCATAATGCTAAGACTCAACTCAAATGTATCCTAAACTACACGAGGGCAAACTTTGAACTGATGGAAAAGGAGTTAGACAATTTCAACGACAAAGTACTGATGAGGAACAAAAATGCCCACACATGCCTCATGCTTAAAGGTAAATTATAACCGCCACTGAGTATCATATCCCAACAAAGCGTATACGACCAACCAATAACATTTCTTCGTTTCCACCTGATATTAAGTGTTTAGTATATACCAGGCAAAAGCCGTACAGAACTTAAAAAATAAAAAACAGAACTACGTATACCGTCAAGAGCACATCCACATCTGTAGGGTCGTAAAACGGGCGATAAGGTATACAAAGCAAAATTAAAAGATTGCAGTTGCAATTTAAAGAAAAATTAACTCGAAGAATTTCGACAAATAAGTAGACAAATGTCTCAAAAGTGATACCAGTGGACCACTAATCGAGTTCGATGGCTTAACTCACACGGAAAACAAAAGGAAAACCAGAATGATAAATATGAGTAGATAGTTTACCACAGCCTCCACTCGCGAAGACTTGGTTGAAATCCTGCAACCTGACACCTTGAGTACCCACGAAATTCTGGCAAACACTAGAAGTGGCAGAAATAAGGACTCAGTATTTTAACTCCACTTAAATCAACCGGTCCTATAGGCCTTGCTACCGGAAGACTCACAGGAAATGCCGAAGTAATTAGCGAAATGTCTCTCCTATCTTCAGAAAGGGGAACAAACAAGCACCGGATAATTATCGCCCAATTAGCATCAGTTATTAATGATAATTTAATTTAAATTCAGTAAAGGTGAAGATTTAAGAGCGTTTGCTTCAAATTATGGGTTGCTTCGAATACGAACACACCGCAGCTCCGACTAGAGAAATCAGGAATGTCTTCTGAAAGTGCATCACTGCCGCAAAATTAACTCAATGACCGCTGTAAAACACTGGCGTCCCGATCAAGATCGATCTGCGATTGCGTAACAACAGTCACAAGGAAAAATGACTGTAAATTCTGACCCACCTTGGAAACAAAAAACATAATAAGAAATAAGCAGATATTAACACATTTGTTGTGGATGCAAGTGTATTGTGGATTAAGTACGATATGATCCATCGCTATGGTTATTACAATAATCCTAAAATACATTGCACGACGGACGTAGGAGACCAAATTTTATACTAACATGGTTCATCAGAAAAGGCGAATAGTGTTTTTTGGTATGTAATTTCAGTTATGATCGTAAAGCTATCAGGTGGGTACTGGATTATCTAACTATGCAGTTAACATAATAAGAAACATTTCTATCATTTCCATACAAACCAGCGATAATCAATAGCAGTCTTCTTTAGAAGGAACTCGCGCTTATATTTGCAATTTTATTCCTTACGTGTCTTTTAACGTCACAACCAATGACGTTAACAGGGCAATAATGTAACGCTCACACGATTTAATGTTTTTTTTGTGATTTTTAGGTGGAACTTAGAAGGTCTGAGAAGACTCCTCTGCAAGGAATATGCACCTCGCTTAACATGACACAGTATTTTGATGAAGGACAAAAATGTTGAGTTGTGCTATCATTAGTATCATTTTATGTATATAATTTTTCATTATTGTATTGTAAACAATGACTATTATCATTATTCTATCTATGAAAAAGCTTCATAATTTGTGATACTAAATGAAATTGTCGAGAAAGTTCAGAGTTCCTCTACTGATGATAAATACACTCGAACTTTTGAACATCATTTCATATATTATTGTATTAACTCAAAAAATCGAAATAGATGAAAATATAATGCATAATATTGGAGTAGATAGTTGTTTCTACTTCTACTTCTTTATATGGGGAGACTGAACGCTCCATAATCCTGTTCACGATCACAAGCATTAGTTTACTGTAGCATAAATTATAATGCCAGTGTTCTGAAATGTTTAAGTGAAAGTGTTTTCTTTCGTCGTCGACGTCAAACTCTCTTCCAGTCTCTTCAAACTCTCTATGCAGTAACTGGTAAATTTTAAATTGAAGTTTGTTCCTCAAAAAATAATATTTTATGCGTTGATATTTTTCGTGTGTGTCATTAATTACAACATAAAATTTGTACATATTAAAAAGCGACCTCAAAAACTCTAAGCTGTATTCGCTACTGTTTGCTGAATTCCAATATAGTCTAGCGCAAGTGCCACAAAAATTTCACGCAAAATAAAGCCTAAGAATAATAAAGAAAATATTAATGTAAACAGAAGTAAATCGACCAGTCAATATAGGACGTTTCAATTGTACTAGTTTTTGTTCCTTCAGATACATCCTAACTATGATAGTTTATAAGCTAAAATGATCAAAATCCCTAAAAAGTTGCACAGCAAAGTCAAAACTACGAGTTCAGAGCCCTAGTCAGCATTGTACGAGGTAGAAGTCCTTAGTTGTCAGTCAAAATGACCTCATAAACTCTACGTTATTCTATTGCTGGATTTCCTTGATTCTTGACTTGTTCTTGATTTGGTTCATAGGAGCGACAACACTCAAGACGCAGGGGCATCAGATTACAAATTATAAAATGATTAGTGGACGTGCCTAAACGCATACACACGTAAACGCATAGGCGCCTAAACGCATAGGCGCCTAAACGCATAGGCGCCTTAACGCAGAGGCGCCTAAAAGCATAGGCGCCTAAACGCACATGCATTGATAGTAATTGAATGTCCGCGAAGGAAGCGTACAAAATCGCAACAGCTGATGCAATGGAAAAGGTCGACAATCTCTACACTAAAAAGACAGCGTTTGTTTGTCTTGTAACTTTTTCTCCTAAAATACAGTTGTAAATAAAGAGAGCTTAGTAACGGGACAAAATTAGTACTGATAAAGATCATACTAATGTGTATTAAATATACATATTAGTATGATCTTTATCAGTACTAATTTTGTCCCGTTGCTAATTAGAGTATATTTCACCTCTCAATTTCAAATAGTTCTTTATGCATGTGCATTATATAATTTGTGAGCTTATTATCAGTAGCATATCCTAGTTCGTGGAAATATTGCAAGATCATTGCATGGAATTGCAGGCTTCTGTATTCTTGGGGTATCTGGCTGTTGTGAGCATTCACACAATTATTTGTTAAGTAATTTTGTGCTGGAGAGAGAGGACGACAGTGAAGGAGAGAGAGAGTGAAGGAGAGAGAGAGTTAAGAAAGGAGCGAGTGAAGGTGAGAGAGTGAAGGAGAGAGAGTGAAGGAGAGAGAGTGAAGGAGAGAGAGTGAAGGAGAGAGAGTGAAGGAGAGAGAGTGAAGGAGAGAGAGAGTA